>KE605153.1:10102-27688 GCA_000444245.1 Botryllus schlosseri | reverse complement strand
TGATTTTTCGAAGTACGTGGCGATAATTGCGTCATTGCATTTTGATGGCTGTTTGAAAGTTGCCATTTATTTGTAATCGAGGGACGAATATAGAGTTAAATATATACGCAAAAAAGCCTTCGTATCGCTCACGCACACGTAGAACTGCAAAACTACGTAAGTAACTGTATGTTTATGGCGTCAATCTCTAATTATATCAGTCAAAATAGAGAATAGGAAACCTGAGAAAGGTAAAACGAATTGATATGATGCACTGTACCAGCTACCTACACATCTGATGGATGAGGAATATTATAAACTTAATAACTTCATTAAAATCTGATTCAAATCATACAGGTTTCGTTAAGGTGGATACCGGTCACAATAAGCATTATATAGAAAAGAGATCTAAACTGTGCCATTAGATTACTTTGCTGTTAGTTTACGAGCTCCGCTCACTTGCGGTCACTTTATTTGTGACCGAGCAATGGAGGCTCAGTAAAACGCAAAATCATTAAGTGATTACTCGCTTTCGCAGTTCACACCATCGTATCGAGAACAATCCGAATATAAGCAAGATAAGCCATTTTTTATCGACACCGTTAATTGATGACTTGAAATTGACTCGTAAATTTTGCTCCGAGTCACGAGTCAATCCACATTTCTGAAACGCCGTGTCAAGTCAAGTCATTTTTGGAAAGTGACTCGAGTCAAGTCAAGTCATACGAAAAAGTGACTCGAGTCATCCCAACACTGCGAGCAAGATCAAGGACAAGTCTCTCATTAAGTGTGGGTTGAGTGAAAAACAGTGCTTGCCTGTTTTGTTGATACAGTATTACACTCTCTTGGATAGATATCAAAAAAAAAACTACTTTTCGTTAATATAAAGCTTGAGTCCGCGGATTTGTAGGCGAGCTTGAGAATAGTCCGCGGGTCAAAAAGGTTGAGAACCACTGCTTTAGAATGAAAATGTGGAGATTCGGTAATTAAGCAAGCATGTCGTCAAATATGATTGATGAGCAAGAACAAAACTAGAAAATAATGCAATAGCTGCGTGATGTCGTTAAGACAGAGCTATGGTGTGGCGAGATAGCGCAGTGGTATAATCCGCGGCTACAACACCAATGGGTGCGGGTTCGAGTCCGACCGAGGTCGACTTCCGAATTCCGATATCTAAGTGATGGAGGTTTACCTAGGCTCCTCCTCGCCACCTCTTCCGCGTCAGCGGTGTCTTACAAAAGCCTAGAGGTGGGCCGTGCTATAAGTCGGCAGTTACGGAAAAATACAAAGAATATCGGCCTGGTGTAAATGACCACAGTAGTCGACAAACACCATGAATACCCCAAAAAACAAACAAACAAACAGAGCTATGGCAATAGAGCTAAAAGGAAATGAAAAAGTAGCCAGTTTTCAATGAAAATGAATGACAGATCATTATCCTGCAAGTTGCATGCTCGCAAGTTCGCTAATGGACGCGGATTCGCAATGCATAAGGTGGGCATATTGCACGTAATCGAGCAGTATGCTGAGATAAATATGTTTTATATGACCGACTGGGCTATGCTCCGGTGCTACGGAGCTGTAGAAGTTAACAGCCGCTGCATGAGCTTGCAAAGGCGACAAAAGACCTTTCTGTTCGTAAAGCGTGCGGATATCTTGACCCCCCATAACGATGCTATTTTGATTAGCTTTCAATAGCGCGGATTTCACAATATCGAATGAATCAGGTAGCCAGGTATCAGTGTCGTCGACTTCAGCAACGAACATTCGTACATCGATTGGTGTAACGCTAGCCAAAAATGTGCAGCGGGCGTACTGAGAAGTAATTTCAAAATTTTCGAACAATCTGTTTAAATTGACGAACTATAAAGCAGGTGTGTATCGGTCGAAAGTTGCATCTTTAAATGAACTAATACCGCGTCCAGCTTCTTCAATGCTCATGTCGCGATATTCTTTCGTTATGTCAAATCCGCGAATATGGCGGTTTTACCGTGAACTTAAATTCGTACGAATGCAATGACGGATTGGCCGCGCACCCCCGGAAATTTCACCGTTCGCGTCGCGGGAAACGTTATTGTTATTGACGGTGTCTGCCTGAGTGGCAGCCCGATGTATTCGCCAGAAGTGCTGACATTTTCAATTTCCTAATGTTGGCCTCCATTATCACCGGGTAGGCCGGATCCACTAGCAACTTCATCCCTACGCGCAGTCTACGGGCGTAAGTATGAACTGTTTTCTGATATTCACTCGTATCTGATTCGCTGTTGGTTGCCATAATGATATCGTGATAATTGTACGAAATGATTGACAAAAGCACAGATACAACACGAGAATTACACTAAAATGAATGCTAAACTGCTGGCCAACAAGCAACTAAAGCATCGTGAAAGGATATACTCGCGTTGAAATGTATAGCAGAAATCGTATAGAAGTTCAAATACCGGGTATATCTTGAAATCATGGCGTGCTTCGTGAAATTCCGTATCTTCGCGCTTAAACGCAAAAAAATCCGATAATGCAGTAGCAAAAGAGTCGTTTCGTTACAACTTAGTCAAGATCTCGAGGGCACTATATAAAACGTTTGTTGTCCAATGGCCTGTGAGGTTATAAAGCGAGTCCGTTGTCTGCGGATACCGACTTACAAATATACTCAACTGCGGCGGAATAGCTGGTACGAACGTCCTGACGATTGAGTTCTTGACTAGCAGTTCAACAGACGACCATTTGCCTTTTCCAGATATTTATTGTACGGATAAATTAAACAGTAGGTTTTGTATTGCACACAAGTTTCATATTCTCAAGGAAGCCAATATAAGATATTCACTTGGTTTTATACCAACGGTGAATATAAGTCACGTGATGTGGTAATATTCCATAACGGATAGGAGAGAGAGAGCAGGGCGCTGCAACATATAGCATCTGAAAATTAAGGTGTAAAATTGTAATATACCTGACGGACCGGCTGGTAAGTCGTCGCGGACTAGCGGTTAAGAACCACTGATATAGACGACCAATCTTTGACTCTTTTGCCGCTCAAGGAATCAACTCCTGAATAGAAAATAATCCTGCAAATCATGGGTACATTGTCTGCGCTTCAGCTTGTACCGTGTACACTTTTTGGTTTGGCATATGTTCTAGTTACCATATTTTGGAATCCGGAAAGGAGGGGAACTTTTTAAAAATCCTAAAAGTTAGTTTTAGCAAATTGAGAAGAGCTGATTTTGAAATATTTAGTGGAAATCATGTTGTGTTCACTAAAAAGATAGGTCATCGCTTTGACTCAACCCCAGCAGGAGGAGGTATGGTAACCCTAGCACAGGGGTTCTCAACTTCCCTCGTATAACGGGCCGCATTTTATCAGCAAAAGACGCTGCGGGCCGCAGAACATTATCACCATGTATTTGTGCGCTACTACTGAATTTAGGCTACTGTAGCCTATTTACCAGTCTTATACAGACATTTAGTACATTTTTATGCGTTTCAAAGCATTTAATGGACAGCGTTCGTAGGTTCGCAGTTTGTTTTTGTGAGAATATCTATCTTCCAGCGGCGCAAGTAAATCCCATCATGGAGCTTGCGTTGCATTCGTTGCCAAGTCGGTATATGCACCTTCAAACCATTCCACTGCAGAACCGAACTCTCTGTTTCAATGCGTGAGCGAGCAAGTATAAAATTACGCTAACTTCTTATAGTTACAGAGGTCATTCACTTTGACGTCTCAGTGATATGAGAAGAAGTCAAGCTTTCGGGTTCATTTCTGAGCAAACCAATCAACCCTTCTTTCCTTCCATGGCTGGAGCCCTGTACCAATAGTTACAGAAGTCAGCTTTGTCAAGCTCCGGAAGTATGCCTCCGGAAGTATGCCCAATCTAATAAAATGCACCTGGGAAATTTCGTAGGCAATGTGTGTGAAGTCGGTGGATTCGTCCAATGCTAGGCTAAAGTAGTCAACGTGGCAACCTCTTTCGAACATGCGATAAAAATTCGACTAAAAATGCTGTTACTCTACTGGTGACGGTTGAATCAGACAACTGCAGCTTCGAAATTTGTCAGGTGATGTTGGCCTTTCTGTTAAATTACGGAAACAGCGAATATTCGCACAGTACCTTGAAGTTTTATTGTAGTGACATTTTCTCTAGCAGATTCTTGGGTTTAGCGATATTCCATGGAATTGAGAACGTTTATAACTTCGTCGGCAATTTTTAAAATGACTCGAAATGTGGATTTCTTGGCTTGACATCCAACTAACAAGAAGACTTGCTCGAAGACTGGCTAGTATTCATTTAGAAGAAATTGCTTGTATTTTAACTTGAATGCGGACATGCTCGACGACTGTCGGATAGCCGACGAGATGCTGTTTCACAATTGGGGTCCAGCATACTTGACAGAGCAATGCATTTTCTTGTATTCAGTCCTGATCATATGATAGTTGTTCTTCGTTGACGCGCGTGTGTGGTAGGCTACTTGTGCGCTTTTGTCTCCGAGGTGAAGTAGTCATTGAAATTTGAGGGACATTGACCGCAATGTAACTGATACATAAACAAGGAAATTTCTAGCTTTCTCATATCTTCTAAGTTTAGAACACCAAATCTTTTGAGAAGCGATTTATCAGTTGCTCATCCTGGCCCCCGTGGCGCTTTGGCAATGATACGGATGATCCGATGTTGAAGTTTTTGCAGTGGGTCAATTGTATTCTTGTTGTCAGCACCCNAACAAANAATTNCGTATTGTANCTTTGATAGGAATAGAGTGTTGAAGAGTATCAACAGCACGCTGACTGGCAGAGTGTAGCTAAGGCGGCGAAACAGACCACATACCTTCGATAGTTGTGGTTTGAGTGATTGTATGTGACTCTTCCAGGACATGTCCGAATCTAGTAAAACACCAGGGTATTTGGCATTTTTAGTGTTGGAAATTGGCTGGCCAGCGATGTCAACGGTTACGTTATCGCAGGAGTTCACGACCAATAATTGGGATTTCGCAGCGTTAACCCGAAGGCTATTATGGGACGGAGTAGCGAAGTATTTATGCAATTTGGAAGTTCCACGTAGGTTATTTTGATCCACTTATTGCTTAACTGTTTATGTTTTATATTACGTTCAATTGACTGCCTTTCAGGCAAACTGCCTACTTTTTACACTTTATGTTCCATAAAGTAGAAAGCAGTATTGGGATATAAGCCACTTGCATTAGAAGTGAAATCATCATGTCAACTGGGCGGCAAAACCTCCATATCACGATGGGCATGCAATATACATTCAAAAATTGAACCAATCTGTGGTGTGATTATTCAGTTTTAATAAGTAACGATGTGTCATCCTGCAAATTGGAAAATACCCACCTCATATTGACTGCTAAAAGTATGAGACCCATAAACCAGATCTACCTTTTGAAACTACTTATTTTTGTCTATTTCAGATCTTCCTTCTTTACATCCACTTGAAGTAGTTATGAGATGTCTTTGAAATTACTTATATTACTTAATTACTTTGAAATTTACGGAAATACTTCTACTTCTGCTTGACTGTAGAAACGCTGACTACTTCAATCACGTCTGTTCTATTAACGTAGATTGATCTTTACCTTATTGAATTCATAAAAGAACTAAAAACCAACAACGAATAGTAGCGAGATCGCGTAGTGGTATAATCCACAGCTACAACACCAATGGGTTGCGGGTTCGAGTCTGACCAGAGTCGACTCCAGGATTCCTACCCTAATTGTTAGAGGTTTATCTCGGCTCTTCCTCGCCATCTCATCCGTGTAAGACTGTAAGCGGTGTCTTGAAAATGCCCCTAGAAGTTGGCCGTGCTACAAGTCGGCACCCACGGAATAAAAGTGAAGAAAAGTGGTATGGTGTAATTTGCTGAATCAGTCTCAGGGGTTCCCTGAAGGTCAAGACACACACTCAACTCATACATATGATTTGTGATNACACGCCCATCCTGGCCATCATTGGCTGCATAGGTTATTTGAACCGATCAGCATTCGAGATTGTGGCGGCTGTGGGGGTGCATGGTGCGCAGTGGCGTCGTACAAGGGAAATTGGGGTTCGAAATTGAAGCAGCGCCCTTCTGGAATACCAGTTATATCTCCAATACATATAAGCTCATTTGAAATTAAGCAATCGGTATCACACACGCGTTTCGACCGAGCAATACAACGGCACTTTCCGAGGTGAAGATGCGCAGTTTTGAACCGGGAAGGGAAGAAGTCACAATGATTTGCGGTATATATTCATTATAATTATTATCGTTGTGCGAAAGTCGTATTTTATTGGTTTTGTTATTGTTAGACTCTGTTGATGCACAGTCCATTTTGCGCAACAGTACAGTGTTTAGATGAGTAGTTAGGTCAGTGGTTTGTAACCGGTGTTCCCTGGAACACTAGGGGTTCCGTAATCCAGACTCATGGATTCCAAGGAGGACATTAGACACCACTGAACCTACAAATATGATTTGTGATGTTACCCCCGTCTTGACCATCATTGATTGCTGATTATTAGGCCTGATCAGTGATAAAATTGGGGATTTTGTGGTGGTATACGTCGTGTGCGGTGGCAGACGCAGGGGAAGTTGAGGTTCTCAATCGAAACCCGTGATTCTGAAATGCCAATTCTAAAGCAAATATTTATAAGCTTATTTATAATTAAACAGTTGGTATCCCGTAGTGCGTTTCGATCGAACAATATGATGGCATTTTCCAAGATGAAACTATGAATTTTCGACCTGGTATCTGAAGACAAACAGCTGGATTTTCACACTGATTTGCGATAAATATTGATGATCTTTTCGTTTTGCGAGAAAAGGATGTTTTGATAACTTGACAGCTGTTCTTTAAAAACTCTGTTACTGTACAGTTCATTTTGTGCATCAGTAATCTATAGTAATGTATTAGATGTGCAGTCAGATGTGCATTTTGGTATATATTTGTTTCTATGACCCAGCGAAAATTTGAGGTTCCGCGAAGGCTTGCAGATTACCGATAGTGTTCCGCAGGCTAGTAAAGTTTAACAACCACTTCTCTATTCAATGTTTTGTTTTCATATGCTAATTTTTTCATTCATTCAATCATGCCACTCTCTTGCGAATGATATTGTTCGATCAGAATTTTCTGACTGTCGCCTTTATGAGGTGTGCTTGATTGATGATTCTGTCCTTCCTTCTTATCAATACAGTAGACAATGTTCTGCTGGTGACTGGAAACATCAATACGAGACCGTTATAGTATTGGGATTAACCCGTTGATTAATTCGATCGCAAAAGCCTGGCGGTAAAATACCAAAACACAACGTGCTCGTAATATGATGCTCACGGTTTTTAATAGATGATAATGGCTGTAAATTATCGCACGATACAGGACAAGTACTTCCGGAAATTACGGACAGACTCATGGAACTCGTGTAGCCTAAATGACAACAGCAGTTGCAGTAAATCTCTATTTCACGACATCATCCGCTGAGGCACGGACACATTTGGTATAAATGTATAAAACTTGGTGAGGACTAGAGCCCATCAAACGCTGTCATCATAGTGTTCTATACTGTCATAAACAAGCGACCACGAGAAAATCTCTACAAAAATGAGACAGGTTATGATGCTCGGGATTGATCACGAATTGCGACGCCAGAAATTTTCGCGTAGGGCTTTTGTGCCCATGGAAGCTGCGTCGCCTCGTTTGTGTAAAAACTGAAATGGGGCTCTGTAATATGCAGATTTCTTGCCTAAGACATTTTGCGGGCAGGCAGACCGCAATGCAAATGCCAAATATAGTCAATCTAACTTGTGCATTTGGCTCGATAATTAGGGTTACCATATTTTGAAAATCTGAAAAGACGACACTTTTTTAAAATTTTCAGACTTGTAACACCGGAGGAAAATCCTGAAAACATGAAGTTTTCGGTCGGTTGACTAAAAAAAAACAAGGTCATCTTTCCGGCTCAGCTCATGAAATAGCCGCCGGAGCGTTATGTCAGTGCTGATTTTTTGTATTTCCGTCGAATTCTGCCCTATATTTACCCAAAATTCTCAAATAAGAGAACAAAATCTCAAAAAAAGGAAATTTGGACGTCCGCCAAGAACATTTTCAAAAAAGAGGACAAATCCTCTTAAAAGAGGACGTATGGTAACCCTAACGATAATGCATGTGTCATGAATAGTGTGGTGGGACGCTGGTTAGCTACCACTGTACTTCAGGTACAACAAGTGTGACCGTCTGTTACAGTAACAAAAAGGTTTGGCCTCCCGACCTAGAGCAGTATATGGTTCTCAACCGGGGGTCCACGAAGCCTGTGAATTTGCAAAATGGTCAATAACCTGAGTTGTATTTCTTTAAATTAGGGTAATCACGAGGCAGTTTAGCTTCATCGCTGCTAAAGCTTCAGGACTCACATAAACAGAATGGACGTTTTATAAAAGTCGCAGTAGTGCAGGTCAATCAGGGTGACTTCGAAATGTTTGCAAAACCAATATTCTCCTGTGACATGCGTCATCAGTATTCCGGAATAACTTATAAAGATGGTTTGCTTGATAGAAACGGCCAGGCTGGACGATAGATGTTCTTCAAAAAATATGTTTCTCAATTTCGGTGTCATATATGTTGCGATCATACCCAAACGTCTCCTCGGAAACGTTACGCGATATTATTATATTCGCCATCACCTATATTGGCGGAAATGCGTTATCGGCACTCATTCAAATCAAATTGAAGACGGGTATTTTTGAGACAAGAAGTGCAGCTACACTGCTACTGAAATCGCTTTCAAACAAAAGTTTACCAAATTTCTACATAAATAGCATGTTATTTTGAAGAGACATTTTGCTGCTGCTTATCACTAGCATACAGTTAATATTTGCACAAGACAGATGACGGTTGCACGATAATTAAGCTAGATTTGCTCTAAAACTTTGGGGTCCGTGATGGTTCAAAAGGGATCTGCGAACACAAAAAGTTTGAGAACCACTGACCTAGAGGCATCGCATCACTATTGTTCTTCACTATGTGTAGAGCATGTTCGATTCTTGATGTGAAAGCAAGTCCGGAAGCCACTATATTGGTTTTGAGAGTATGGACAGAACGAAGTATATTCACACTCATCTTTCATCGCCATTTCATTTCCAGTTACCAAACATATTCAACTTCACAATGCGTCGCCACACGTGATTTGCATATATAATTTGTGGGGTACATGTTGAATTTGATGATATTCGTATTATTTGAGATATTTGTTAAGATATTGTATGTAATGTACAGTCCAGTGTTTGTTGATGAATCATTTGTGATGTGCGTGTTTTTTCGGTATATGCAGGAGTTGATACGGTTATTCGTTTTGATACTCGAGGATTCCTTGAGCGACAACCGCTGGTTAGTACAATTTCGTGACTCGCTGTTGAACAGGTCTCACTGTATTACTCTGGTGTTTGTGAATTAAACCGATAACATCAAGTTTAGAAACGGATCTCAAGCCGCAGAGCAGGGCTACTCAACTCGCGGTCCGAATGCAGGCGTTTTCAGTGTTGGATTCTGTGGTGTTATGATATGCTTGATTGAGCATAGCGATGGGTTCCGTATTGTTTTGATGACAGACAAGCTTGTGGTCTGCTGCTGGAAATACACTTCGAGTTCGGCTTGTAAAGGTATCTGTCTAAGTAGTCAGTCTTACAGCTAGAAGCTCAGTGATAATACTACAGATCCGGGCCTTATATGCCTCAGTATTTGCTTGGTTTTTCAACAAAACAAAGTCTATTTTCGCTGATTTGACATCAGAACAATAAATACATTCCGCTTGTTGCTTTTGCTAGGACGAAGTTTATTTTTGCCCTTCATGTTTTATAACATTTGTAATAACAAATAACATAATAACATTTGTATCACTGTAACATATTTCAAGATGCTATCAGACTTTTGTATTTGAACCTTTGCTAAAAAATAGTTGAATATTCCTGCCGTAGAGAGGCCGGTACATATTCAGAACTTTATCAGTGCACACATTAAACATTCGTTAAAAGTTAGTAGAACGGAAAAACGATCAAAATGCTGAAAATATACATTTATCGTTACAATATATAAATACGTGGTGATATAAAAGACACCTGCAGCTTGTATCGCTGGCCAACTAAATATCGCCAAGTAATACACAAAGCAAAATTAATATAACCGCAGCTATGTTTCTTCTATATTTTCCATCACCGACAAGAACAGCCTGTCTGCTCCAGCATCGATAGCATATGAATCAAATGTAGATAGCGATATTTCTTTATCGGCAATTTGGGGAGTGTCAGTGGCAGATTGAGATCTGGTAGCTAAGTGATTACTGATCGGGTAAGACTCTTTACTCGGCGTTGCGTCTATGCCAATATGTTGAGTGGGACATGAGTTGTCGGAATGCGTGGTCACGCGAGTGGCGTTGCCAGACGATGAGTTTGCATCGCCAGTACTTGCGCCACTCTTCCGTCGATAATATACCACAGTGGCTGCACTCAGCCGTCTCATCGTGGCAATAGCGGAATCTACCGTCGAGCCGGCTATTCTTANAGCCCGCAGAGATTTNACGGCCTTNCGAAACTCTGNCCCTCTTACGCTGTATATCAGACAATTCCANAAGCTGTTNCTTAGCAAAATGATGCCGAAGCAATATCCGACGGAATGGTAGANTTTAATGGACAGTAAATCTAACTNTTCCGGCAANTGNAAAANAATGTTGTCGNATGCAGCGGCGGCAAATATGGTGGNAAANGGTGGTAGCACGCACGCTACGAAAACACCNACCATTAATCCCAATACCTTGCTTAACCGTATTTCCATATCATCGACATTTTTACCCTTTTTCGTTGTACTTGTTTGAGATTCATTCGAACTTTGGCATGTTTTTTTGCCGAGCGGAAAATCATGATGTTNNTCACGCACATTNNGATCAAAGGAAGGCCAAACGCCACCGACAGCAAAATGCTAGCGGTATCACCAACAGATGTTACTATGAGACTAGCANNAAGCTTATACATTAAATTCTTGATCATGAATGGAATCGTAGAAATAAAGAGAGCCACTATCCATATGACACAGCAAGCGATCTTTGCGTGCGTCTTAGCGATGGATTTGTTATAACTGAGCGGTCTGGAAATCGCCCATAATCTCTCGCAACTCGCTATCAATAGCGTGTACACCGAAGTCGTGAGAGTGAGCGTTGTAAAGAATCCCAACGCATTGATATATCCAGTAGGAATGACCGATCTCGTATACCCACCTGCGAGTCTATAAGTTATATTTGATGATACCGTCACTATTTCTCTTATTTCCTGGGGCACGCAAAATTTGAAATAGCCAAATACGACCGTGCTCGGTATGACAGTCAATCCACTCATCAAGTCGCTAAAAGCCACGTTNATTTTATATATTGCTTGACTGTNTCGCAGCTTTGCAGTGGTCGNGTAAACTGCGAGCACGATAANGTTCGCCNCTATCACAGCAATGGANAGGACCGTCGTAACGAGAAAACATATTGCCAAACTNGACTTGGTCCTGAAATGANGAGANATTTTCATTGGAATTTTGTACAATGTAGGCAAAGCCCAGAACCATTNACCATCGCGTTGGCAACAAATAGAATACCTAGTAATGATCCACCAAATACGTAGTCCTCGCTAAATTGCGTGTATTATGTGTGATACGAGTCAGCACACGAAACTATACCAGATCACGATCTGACATATCGACTGACATATCGACTACTTACCAGACCTGGACAACTAGATATTTCTAGATGAATAATTTCACTAAATTAGAGCGAAAGCAGTAATCTAATTTGTGAAATGTCCTTATGCTCTAATTCTAATTCCAATCTAATTGTGAAATTCTCTATGCTCTAATTTTAGTTTTAATCTTAGTTATTGGTTTCCTGAAAATGCCTCTTTGTCCGAGGCATTTTGCAGCGAGTTAACAAGAATATCCTTCTCGCAGGAAAATCCAGTACAAAGCCGCCATCACATAACTTACACCGTGAAGTCGCACCAGTTATTGTGACGAATACTAATAAACTTCTAGCATAGTAGCTTCGATGCGAACGACATTCTGGTTTTTGAAACTTTACGTTAGTACAACACCGTGCTGACTAACATGGGCGAGGCTCATGGTTACTACAAAAAAAGTAATATTTTATTAAAGTAGAACAAGAAATATCATGATCATAAACGTCATTTAATTTTGAATTATGAGCTGCGAACGATACCCGACAACGCTTTGCCACGATTAATGAATCAATAGTGGGGCTAGCCAGACATGCTATCAGCTGAAAGACTATGTCATCCTAAAGATTGATCTTGTGGGGACGTCCTATGCCGTTTTCTAAGCGTCTCTGTCATCGCGGTGTCTGGGACACTGTACTTCAAGGCAATATGCATTTTGATATCAGTTGGCTCTCCGTCGATGGAATGGTGATGCCATCGCCGAAGCCGATTTAGCTAGTGTGGAATAGTGTTGTTGGGCTCAGGCAAATAGCTTATGTTTAAACAACAACCATAATATGAAACTGAAATAAATTATAGCATTTCATAATGCTTTATTCTGGGATATCTAGAACTTCTAGAGAAGTTCTAGATATCCCTGGCTTTATTTCGCGTGTTTCCAAAATCTCAAATCAGATCGGCGGCAGCGATTGTGGTGACCCCTGGTCACCCCACCCTTATCGCCATACACAAAATGCAATCAGAATGCTGACAATCCCAACGGATAGTTGGACGGCATGGATGGTTATGACTGTTGATGAGAGAATTGTCAAATACGAAATTCGAACTATACACAGAGCAATAGCTATGAAGGTAAATCGCACGGAGCGCGAAAATATTTTTCTGTTGACCGCAGCTTCGCGCCCTCCTTCAGATGCTTTCACGCCCCAAAAGCGGGCGGGCGCCCCAGTTCGAGAACCACCGGTGTAATGCGTAATGTGACAATGCCAACAAAGGTTTACGGAATTATTGTGACTTTGATTGTTACGGCATAATTTGTCACACTGACTTTACTTGGAATCTGGATTACTCGTGCGAGGTACCTATGGGCTGCGTAATCGCGGCATAATAATGAACAGGCTTGAAAGTAAACGAACTTTCAATTCTGTTTATACAGCCTATGGTTTTAGTCCACGCAACCACATTAAAAAGTAGGTTTTATGTTTTGAATTCCAAGCAACTCTTCGCGGGCCACACAGAATTGCTCCGCGGGCCGCACTTTGCCCAGGTCTGCTCATGGTGATGGAAATTCACTGTGATTTGATATGAACTGAGTTTTGTTGTATTCAATTCCTATTAGCAATTTCATTCAATTTCAAAGTTTTTGCGAATTCAGAAAAAAAACTGTGTAGCTCTAATTCTAATTCTAATCTAATTCGGAAAAAGCTGTGTAGCTCTAACTCTAATTCTAATCTAATTTGGAAAAACTTTTGTCGCTCTAATTTTAATTCTAATTTAATTTGGGAAAAAGTGTCTAGGTCTAATTCTAATTCTAATCTAATTCGGAAAAGCTGAAAATTTTCTAGTTGTCCAAGTCTGCTACTAACATGTTATAAGCCAAACTGAGCAAGGAAGTCACTTTTTGAGGCGAAGCCTCGCATTTCAAACTGGTCTCTGAATCGAAATAGCAAAATTCATACAGATTCGTATTGTTTTCGATCTTGTGAGAATCATATTTTAATGGTTTCGTTCTTGTAATAATTAAACATTGTAGTGTAACTGAAATAGGACGCCCAATCGCTCAAATGATGGAAGGCGCTGCAAGTGGCGTCTTCAACTCTCCAGAATGCACCGCCATATAATATTAATGGTACGGGGTAGACTCTTACCTTATCGAATAAGTACTCCACGATGATATGTCCCTTTCCATAGCTGTGTCCATGTCGTAACCAACCCACGTGATATCGCCGAACAAAGTGAACGGCGNGCACATTTCGTGAAATCTACCAACGCCCCCAGACGGTCGATCGAATAATGCGATTTGAACACATGGTTCGTTNAAGGTTTCAATNCTCATGTNGCGCGGNATCAATGATNTAGNTAAGTTTCTCCACAGTTCNTCATCANGTGTCGTCTGTGCGNCATTCACATNCGNAATANGTTTTGGTACATAATTGTAGAGAGTTTCAACGCAGCTGCCGAATAGCCGGTTCCGGTCACAAAAGCTCTGGTACACCAGTTTGGTGAAGGGTGTGAAATCATAGACTGGATTTTCGCACTCAGAATTATATTGATCGCATTTCCAATTCCTTAGGGTTGTAAGATAAGTCGTGATGTAATGCCCACCGGAGTACCACACACGAGAAAAATCTTTGTAGTACATGTCGCAGCATATATTCATGTTAGCAGATATGTATGCAGAAGAACTGTCACACTCCAACAGTTTAGGATTTTTGAAGTTCTGTGGTACTTTAATGACATTTAGTGTTTTGCTATTGGTGGACGCGTCACATTGCATCACGAGGATCATTAATAACCACACCAATACCATGACATCGTGGCAATATGCCATAAAATATATTCGACTCATTGTGAGCAATGGATCCGGTCACTTGGATTTCGAATTTAAAATGTAGAACTTATCGAACATTGCGCTGAAATAAGAACAAAATGTCGTCAATTATATTCAATAATTAAAATTGTCACTATAGCTTATCCGGAGAAAGATTTCACTTATTACATATTACATGATACATTACATGACATTCAATATAAAATTGAATAGCATATTTATATTGAAGATACTATACAGTAATATCATACATAATACATAATAAATCAGCCTAAAAACTCAGGCTCAATAAAATGGATTGCTAAAAATCTTCCTATCTGGTCAATACAGCATCGAAATGTACCCGTAAATGATGTTGCGTATATAACCTAACTTTTGCATGCATAACTGTTATAAATTGCGACCGAATAAATAAAAGGCTACTGGTAATTAATAATTTGAATTTTATAAGTAAATTCCATTCAAGTTGTTATCGCCGTCATTGTCACATTGTCCTCGTCAACGCGTGTCCGTATCGGACTGTTGTCGGTCTAGGTTTGCTCATCATCGAATCGCATGTCGTCTCATAATGGTATATGTCAGAAGGTCTCCTGCTTTATGAGAGGGGGCTATCCAAATGTATACGAAAACGTGATATTGCAGCAATGTGAGACACTTATTGATGGAAGCAGCGATGGATTCTTTTGATAGTTAGCATCGTGATGTCCGTTGTGGTTTAATCACCCAACTTGGCCGTACGCTATCCATTTCAAGAATGATTAATACGAAGAGTATTAATAATATGCGCTGGTGCACCATATGTAAGCGTCACGATTGTGTCTAGATAAATCGCTAGTTAACCAATCGGATCGTAACTAGGGCTGGGCGAAATCGAGTACCTGAGTGATTCGATCCTGAATCACGTATTACGCTTCGAGTCGAGTCGAGCATTCGAGTATCACTCATTATGACGTCACAACAGAATGTGCTACGTCGAAGTTAAAGTATGTACCAATTATGCCACCACAAAGAACATAATGCCTGTTATCCGTCACATTGAAGATACTTTGATATTTTTTCGAAATTACCGATTTCATGGCATTTCTTGACAATGTTGTGGGATGATCATGGCTTCGTAAATGTGTTATTTCCAGTACCGCTCATATCTTTGTACTATGTCTCGTAGGCTCGACAAGGCCAATCAAGGTTTAAAGGCTTCCTCGGTGAAAAATCGAATAAAAACTATAATTCTCGTTACTAAATTAACTTTAAGCTGTGTGGAGCGTATAGTTTCAGTACTCGACGAAATCGTTTTTTACTAATCGACTAAAAGCATTAAAATTAATAATCAATTCAGAATCGAGTCCTCGAATCATTGTGCCCAGGTCTAATCGCAACAGGATAAAATAAGCTGGAAAAGTATATAGAAAATTAATCCATTGGACATAGATCATGGAACTCCGTGCACTTATGTCACCTTGTGATCAAAATTACAGGTAATTGCATTTCGTCCAACGCTGAATGACTTGCGGTGACAGTATTGTATTTTCATATTCAGCTATTCTTTAATTAAAATGAAACTTTTCGTGGTGACATTGCATGTAGTGCAAACGAATGGCAGACATTTCGTCATATGATCGCTCTGAATTCTCCTTCACGTGTAAAGCCTTTGAATTAAAACGGTGGAGCATGGGAAATGCACACGAATATATATATATATATATAGAAGAAGTCAATACTGTTCATGCCATATTAATCATAACAATATGTTTCACACAAGTGCCGTTCGCGTCATATACAGAAACTTGCAATATTCATAAGGGTATTAAGAGATTCGGCATCAGACTCTATTTTGTTTACCATCATTACACGAATTTGTATTGCTCAGTGGTTCTCAACCTTTTTGACCTTGCGGCACCATCTGAACGTGAAAATAGTTCGCGGCACCCTATCACGTCGAGTACCCGCAGTGGCGAGATAACATAATAAGATGTTGCACCGTTGCAATACCAACGCGTTGCGGGTCTGCGTCCGACCGAGGTCGACTTAAGAATCCCTTCCAAAGTGTCTGAGGTTCTGATGGCGGTGACTAGAAAAAAGGTTGACACCTTCGTGCAGACCTCAACATCACCACCCAATTATTCACCCGGCTGGTAACCTTTTGTTTAGATATCTTCGTAAATGCTACTATATGTGGGTGAGTGGAGCGATAGTGTAGTACAGTGTTTCTTAATCTTGGCTCCAGCGCTCTCTAAGGGGCGATTTGAATTTTTAAGGGGGCGGAAACGCTCAGGGGGTGATAGGAGGCGCTGGGCTCAGGGGTGGTATGGGGTAGCTGAAGAAAAATGGCGTCGCAGCAGATCATGTATATAGTAGGGTCATATATGATTATTGATTATATAGTAGAACAATAGTCCTATATATCCCTGAGGTTTCATTGGAAATAAACATTCGACAAAATCTGACTAATCTATAAATTTTTCGTCGCGCCGCGCAAAATACACACCTACAATGTTTGCAACATGTTTTGCCGAAAGCAGAGCTTTATTACAATTCTCGTAAAATGAATTGCGCGTACTTCTAGATCGATTATTCCCGGTTAAAACACTTCCATAACGCTAGCTCGGATCATTTTCATTGAAAATGCCCCCCAGACCCCCCTCCAGCGATACCCTGTTTACCGCTATTTCTGTTATGCGTTGGGAGTTTGTTTAGTGAATAAGCTTTTGTCGCCGAAGCGCGGGAAATTTCTAGAATTCATGACTAAATCGGTCAGTATGATCGGGAATTGCATATATATTGTGATCAATTTTTATCTCCTCTCTGCTCACGTAATCAGATTTTCCGGTAGAGCTGAGTGAGGTGTGTTTGAAAAGGTAGGATCACTCAATAATAAGTAAACATCTTCGGGCGTATACCCGTAGGTAGGGACGAAACAGCACCTCGTCAGGCCCCCAAAAACGTGGGTCTTGGGCTCCCATAGGGCCCTCCATCACGTTGTTCGCGTTTGTCACGAAATCATCTGTACTGTATTGTTAGTCAGCGCGAAGCGCGAAAATTTTCGATAATTTATGATAAAATCGGTCAATCAGATCGGCGATTGCATATATATTATGC
>ATSW01002491.1:0-10170 GCA_000444245.1 Botryllus schlosseri | reverse complement strand
CGTCAAGAGCAGTGGTTCCCAAACTTTTTCGGTGTGAGGGCCAAATTTAGAATTTCTGAGTACGGTCGGGGCCGCACGAATACTGCGGCTATGAAACGGACCCAAACAGTCATCATGGCTATTTCGGAGTAGTTTTATTGCCCTGGCGAGATTTCAAAACTGTACACTGTTTACCGCTACTTATATGCTGCATTGGGTGTCCGTTGAGTGATTCAGCTTTTCTCGCCTAAACGAGCGAAGCGCGAGAAATTTCTTTAGTTTCATGGCTGAATCGGTCAATATGATCGGGAATTGCATGTATTGCTATCAATTTTCATCCTGTCTCTGTTCACGTAATCTGATTTACCGGTAGAGCTGAGTGAGGTGTGTTTGAAAAGGTATAGGCCCCCTCAATAGTAATTAAACATCTCCGGGGGTATACCCGTTGGCATACCCGTTGGCAGGAACGTTACAGCACTTCGTCATGACCCCGGGCTCCCATAGGGTGATAAACTGACCCCGCATCACGTTGTTCGCTTTTGCCNCGAAATTAAAGTTGTACTGTTTAGTGAGACANCGCGANGCGCGAATATNTCNATNATTCATGANAAAATCGGNGAATNAGATCGGGAANTGCNTGGTTGTCCTCTTTGCCCNCGTAATCAGATTTACCGGTAGAGCTGAGTGAGAGGTGNCTTTNAAACTGCAGACCCCGTNAAATTAAACATCTTCGGGCGGGNNGACCCCTAGGTATGACTTCTTTACATGATGTTATTTCATGACCTCCTGTCTTCTATATCAAAAAATATAGAATTGCCCAAACCTACTAAACTGAAAGATCACACGATTTCAGATTGGTATTTCTTCACTGGCATATAATTTTCTTTCCTGCGGGATGGTATTTGTCTTGTGAGCTTCAGATTGCCAAGACAAGAACATTCGGCCCCAGTCATTTAGGCGTCTACATGGACAATTAAACCTATTTGTATTTTGTATATATAACGAAGTTTTTGGTATTTCGAAGTTTTTGATCAGCATTAAAGCAGTCCTTTACGGCCAAGGCTTTCTCGCTGCCGATCGTTCTGACACACTTCTTGGAGTCACATGTTACATGACCTAAAACTTTATATGTCTTGGTGCGATGTGGTGCGGTCATGGCCAACGCTGATATGCCCATTTCTATAAATCTTGCGTACTTTTTCTTGGGGAAGAGTACCCAATAATCAAGATATGTGGCGAATTGAAATCGTGCATAGCGCGAAAAATTTTTGAAAAAGTTGCATAAATTTTCAAAAATTACTCTATAATTTATGCTAATTCACGATATAATTTAATGCCTCCTTCGAGCTCGGCCCCCTTCAATTGGGGGGTTTGGGGTGCGGCAGTTACGGCCCTGACTATATAGGACTACCAATTATGCTGCTTTTAGCCGGCTAAGCAGTATGCATCTCGGCGTATTCAACCGTGAGTCACGTGTTGCACATCTAGTTATCATATAGGGTTACCATACGTTTTCTTTTAAGATGATTTGTCCTCTTTTTAAACTTTTTATAAAGTGTCCTCGGAGGACGCCCAAATGTCTTCTTTTTTGAGATTTTGTCTTCTTTTTTGAGGATTTTGGTTACATATAGGGCCAAACTCGACTGATATACATTAAGTCAGCACTGCAGGAACGCTACGGCGGCTATTTCGGGAGCTGGACCGGAAAGTTGACCTTTTTTTCAGTTAACCACCTGTTAATGTGAAAGAAAAACTGTATTTTCCGGGAGTTGAGCCTCTTTTTCTTTTTTAGTCAAGCGACCACGAAGTGGAAAAAACTTACCTTTTTNGGGGGGATTTTCCTCCGGTTTTGAAAGTTATCAATACCTATTCATATCTATAGCTACTGCTCGTTCAACTGGAAAGTTAGGGCACATTGCATTGAAACAGCAGTGACGTAACGTTAGCAGTCTATACTCACAACTTTCGTGCAATTCTATAATTAAAAACTACAGAGGTCAAGCCAAGCAAGAGTATTTTATAAATATAAATTTTATTTTTTGTTATAAATCGATTTCTTAATATATTTTGGGGGCCGCAAGAAGGCTATCTGGGGGCCGCGCTTGGGAATCACTGGTCAAGAGAGAATAAATTGCCAATGTAATTACTGGGCAACCTGTGGCTCGCGAGTTGCATGCTTCTCGTCGCTTGGTTTCATGCGGCTCTTCAATCTAATTTGTATTTTTTCAACTTTCATAACTAACATCATCTTAAACTTTCGCAAACCCATTGATATATAAATGAGGGTTTATAAGCAGTAAATGGAACAGGCTTGAATCATTTTCAGTTGATCGACGTCAATGTATCGTACATTCGATAGTATGGATTATCCCTGATCTCGAGACAGCATACGTGTCTGGTAGGGTGGCATTTAAATCAAATAGCGTTTTAGAAAAGCGTTTTAAAAAAAGTGCCGTTTTAAAAAAAAACATATCTCTTTCAAAAGTTGTATAATTATGCCATAATCGTGTAAATACTTTCGTAAAAACACGTAGTATGAGCCTATACGGACGATTTGCACCAGATGTAGTCTACGTATACGATGTGGAATGGTTGGAATCCACGAAATCGTCGTCGGTTCAAGAGTTATAGCACGGAGATATAGATCAATGGTACGGAATGGATGTTTTGATGATGATGACCTCCAACCGTAAAAATGTTACATATCGATGCAGTCGTAGTTAATGATATTTTTGGTCCGTTTAGGACAGAACCCGGAAGCCTTTTTCGTCAAAGGATCCATATCTAACACATATTTTCAATTGTTAATGTCAATTCGGTATGACGTCACAATTAAGATTCGTGACGTAATGGTTTAACAAATTAGACAACAATAAAACATGTTTTAAATAAGAGCCATTTTTTAAACATGTTTGTTTTCAATTGATTTTTGTTTAAAATACAACCCTAATGTCTGATAGAGGTAGGGTTGCATTCAAAACAGAGTTGTAGATTAAAAAATTTCCACACTTTCTTACCTGCTGCAGCGAGGTACCCGGCGACGATTGTGAGTATCAGAACAACCATGAATGTACGGGGTATAAAGCAACTGAGGATACGGAGACATATAATGATAATCCAACAATCACATCAGCTGACGTTCGCGAATACGAGTAAGTTTGATTCAGTTATTCATTCAGACTCATTTATGCAATGCGTTTCTCCTGTACATCCCAATCTGCATGTCCATTCTGGTATTCAGTTAAGAGTGAAGAAACTACTTATCTAATTACTGGCCAGCCCGTGGCTCGCGAGTTGCATGCTTCACATCGCCTGGTCATCATGTTTTAAATAAGAGCCATGTTTTAAGCATGTTTCCTTTACATTGATTTTTGTTTTAAATGTAACCCTAGTGTCTGGTATAGGCAATGGAACCATGTTTGTATTTGGACAGAAACAAAGATTTCATACCAAGGGATTCGAATTAATTCCTGTTATTCCAACCTATAATGACAATAGGGCAGTGGTCCTTAAGCAGTGTTCCATAGAACACTAGGGTTTTTTTGAGGCAGCATCATGGGCTCATGAGGTCAGAATATACACTCTAACTCATACATGTGATCTGTGATGATATGTCCGTCTTGGCCCTCAATGGTTGCAGGAAATTACACCTGCAATCAGTATTAGGATTGTCACCGTTATGGTGGTACATCGTTAGTAGCCTATCTATAGCGGCGTACGCAGGAGAGGATGGGGATTGAAATCGCAAGCCATCTTTCTGAACAGGCTATTGCATACCTTCAATATTTGCAAGCTCATTTCTAAATATACAATTCGTATCATGCTGTCGCGTTTCGACCGATCAATACGATGACACTTTTCACGGTGAAACCATGCATCTCCAAACTGCTATCTATGGAAGGTAGAAGCAGAATTCACAACGATTTGCTATAAATATTCATTATAATGTTTTCGTTTTGTATGAAAATTTTATATTTGAATGGATTTGTTCTTTTAACGCTCTGCTAATGCACACTTCATTTTGTGCACCAGTCATAGTAATGTATTGGATGTGTATGGTAGAATATTGTGTTTGTTACATTTCGGAAATATGGGGTTTCCCGAAGGTTTGCAGGTTATCGCACGGGCTAATCGGGTTATTAAAGGCCAAGAACTACTGTACTAATAATTATGACTGAGCCATAAATACCCAAAAAGATGGGTACTCTATTGGGGATATGTCTATCGTCCTTTACGGTGCGAGTTTAACAAATCCTAAACAGGAATTGTTTCCAGAAATATAGCAGTTCCCGGAGAAGGGTCTTCGGTAGGAAACGAACAAGGGAACGGTGGCGGGAGAAACACGGAGATCGGGTATCCATATCAGTCGGCCTTTCTCATTTGCCGAAATGACCATGCCGTGCTGATCAGTTTGTATTCTAGAAATCAAGATCCAACATCCACCTATGAAGAATACGAAAGTCCAGAACATGCGGTATATATGGGCATGGATAACTCTGTCTACACCAATTGTCACTGACTGCAGTTGTGGACATGATTCAATTACTTTTATACATTTGTTCCTGACATTACATGTATTTTGAACAGGGTAAATTATGTAGCCTACGCATGGAGGATGTGATATTCTAGCAATCGGGCAGTGATCGGAACAGCACTTTTATGAATGATATAACGAGTTCTACTTTCCACGGATGCAACCCCAATATAGGTTGTGGGCTCGAGTCCGCGTGGGGTCGACTCCGGAAATACCAGTGGTCTATTTATAAGGTCCTCGTCGCTGATCCGCGTTTGGGGTGTCTTACGCAAAGACTAAAACGAAGGTGAATTGTGTTAAGTCGGCAATTAACTGGGTCAGAAATAGTAATAAAAGCTTATCGGCCTTGTCCGAAAGGAGCAATATGTGGTCGAAACACCACGAATACCAAATCAGCAGCAACATACAGCACATGCATAAACAATATTACTTGTGAAAAAGTATAGTATTCACTATCCGCTTCGGACTCTCAGGTTACAAATAATATTCATCCCTGATGAATTTATTATCATATGGGATGTATATAATACACGGCCGGCTGACCGCATATCGCATCTACGACTGCAGTATATTCAATGCTAGGAAAATATATTTGGTTTACTACTTTTTTCAGCGTATTGTGATGTTCGTCTAGTTAACCCAAATTATTTGCAGACCTGCGACAACGCCCGAGTTGAGGGAACCCACGAGACAATAATTAAAATAGAGCGAATAAATAAATTTAATAATTAGTATAGTTACGAGGAAGAGGAAGGAAGTCGATAATTCAATAGAAGAAATATTGAAATGAATTGATAAAACAATATAAACAACAAACTTCAATATTTTGAATCGATATCAAAATCAGAATGGGTTGGGACATAAGTGGCCAGCACGCCGATCGCTTCAATTGCTCGTCTGGTTTCCAAATGAATTTTCTGCAATATTTGTATCAACTAAAAGAATTGGTCAATTAAGTTGCAAACTAGTCGGCTAAATAATAAGTTTTATTATAATGCAGCAGCATATAACATCATGGGTACACTATGTAGAAATACTGTTCAATCCATAGTAGAAATTGCTGCAATGGCTCTTTGTGAGGTCCAAGTTAGCCACAAAAACATTATTAATTGAATGAAATTGTGAACGGGTCAGCCAAATACATAATAACAGTTCTATAGTGCATTTCCAAGTAAGATTGCTGCTCCTTATGTATTTGTTGCTATGGGAAAATGCTAGAACAGTCATAGGTTGATAACATGCAGGGTCCGCCCCTTCTAGTGCCTTAAAAGTGCACTGCAACGTAATCTCAGATTTACACTCACGAAANCATCGCATTCACAAATGTAGGCTACTTACAGATAGAATTATTGCCATACATTTTAAAAGGAATCATAAACTATAACTTGCTATGCAAGTGTAACAAGACGGTGCATCGCAACTTGTCCTCGTGTAAGTAACGTATCGATCGTGAGTCATTCAAGAAAAATCAATAGTTCATCAAGGGTGGCCAGCCCGTGGCCCACGAGATAATTTCCGAAATTTGCTATAATATAAATTAATAAATTATCCATGTCCTTTATTGTGAATTTGCAAGGCCAACCAAAAAATTTGATTAGCTTGACCGTGAAATATGGGTTGTTGATGACTTAAATATCAGTTCCAACGCACTGGCGTAGCCAGGGGCCAGCCACATCTTTCGTAGATCTTCGTATATGACCAGACCATAAAGTAGATCATTTCGTGGTAGATTTAATTGACTTGGTATTTTTCTTCCACTTCGCGCGATTTATTGCCACTCAATTTCTTGCTTTTTTGAGTCTGACTATACTCGCAATTAGGAGGGAATGTGTCGTCCTACATCCGACTTCCTTTCTGCACTTGCAGAAATATGGTCGGCGATGAAACCTTTGCACAAAGTGATACGCCGAAATCTTCGATATTTATATGTCTAAGCGCCCAATAATCCTGTCCTTGCTAAATGAGCCCAGCGGCATACAGAGGCGGCCCGAAAAATATGCAAGAGAAATTAGTGTCGACCGAACTCATTCATTAACTTTGAAAAATTTTCACGCTTCGCGCGGTTAGGTCATGCTGTGTGCACTATGTACACTGACTTTCGATGACATAATTGTTATCGATTTTGATGCCTAATAGTGATATAAGTCGTTTTTCACCGCTACGTAATCCGGTTTGCTCCCATCGAACGACTAAAGAATACTTATCAACATTCAACATTCAAGTGGCCCGCGCAATGATACGCTAATCTCATGTGGTCCTTTGGGCGATGAGGTTGGCCGCCGCTGGATCAGAATCAAGCAGGAGTTGCCTACCCATGGCATACAGTCTAACAACTAAATTTTCATTTTTCCTGATATTGACATATTTGACGGCTACATCCGCTCGTCGCTCGGATTTTACAAACGATCCATTAGATATCGAAAGAGGGATATACCAAGTCGATACCATTTGTATATCTGGTCATTATCGAATTTTCGGGAATGAAAAGGCAGATTAATAGGCAAGACAAAAACCGAGCCAACCACATGTGCCAACGAATACATTCAAACTTTCCGCAAGTGACACCGCTGCTTCGTTTCGGAAGACTGCGTTGAACTTTGGAAAACTCGCTATTCACAATCGGACAAGTCGCTGCAATATTGGGGATATTTTCGAACCGTTCACCACGGAGCAGACTTCGATGGACTGTCGAAAAGTATCGATCGAGCTTACCTATTCAAATGTTGAATAACAGATTCAGCAAATTGATTAACGCGTCTGCAAGAAGTGAGCGCCAGACATTATCAATTGACCTGTCGCCAATACAGACTCTGGAGAAGCGTACTCGTAAATATCCTACGTGTTGGTGGAAGAAGAGAATATCGTTCCCACCATGATGAGCTTGTTGATTGACGCGCTGATGTTTCCACACGTTGTGGAATTTGTTCTCGATATGCAACCAAACGTTCACCCCCTAGCTGGATATTACAAATATTACTTCAATATGGCGGACAGAACCACGTGCGTTGTAATCGCGAAACAAACATAATTAACAACATCAACAATGTGTTTGACAGTACGTTGCGGGAACACTTAGTTAGAGATCTGACATTGAGAACCGACTGGACGAGAGATAACGCCAATTCTCACATTTATGGAGTCAGTATAACCCCCTGCCGCCTTCCTGTTAGTTTGCACAACAAATCGTTCTGCGCACTGTTTCATTCGCGTTTCATTCACATATGCAAACAATGCCATGCGAGAAAGTGAAAGCAAACCAATACGTATACTTAGATGAAGACTTGGATGCGCAATGCGCATGTACATTGTACAGTATACATTGTGCAATCATGTACCCGACCGAAACGTAATGGTACAGTGACAGAGGGATTTTGATGAAGCTAGAATTATGCAGCACATAGGAGGTAACAAAGTTAAATAAGTATGCTTCAGAACCGACTATAGATTAGATACCGCTCTGGACAGCAGATAGATATAAAAAGGCACTGGTTTGACCGGCATTACGTATATAATGATTGTATTCACTTGATAATTGGTCAGTCAGATGTGCCGACATCGATGTTGAGCATTTGATTAACGGGATAGCCTATATCTCACAATATCGGACGATATTTTAAAACGACAGTAGCCTATAGTTTGGGGCTAACATTGTTTTTGCACGATGGTAACAATAATAAACCAATCAAAGGAACAGTATTTTTCATCGCTGTTGGTATTGACTAGATATGCGAGAAACTTGAAATGATTTTTTGCGTTACATATGTTTGTCATTTACATTCGACATGCCCGCATTCGAATTTACAGCAAAGCTACGATGCAAATGTGATTCTCACAATGTTTTGATGGTATATAATAAACAAGTCTACGATGGAATCGACATCTCGACCGTCGTAAAAGAATCGTTGGCAGTTACGTTTTTGATAGGTTATTGAAGAGAAACGTGTCGTTATATTCTATGTGCCTTACGTCAGCAAAACGTTTTATCATTCCCTGCATAACATGACCAATCTTCCGAAATATAATAGTTATTCGACAAATTGATACTCAACATTTCTATTTCGTTTCATGCAATGCTGACGGTTAATTTTCTTCATCCCTAAATCGATATGATATTAATAAAATGCAATATGTCACAGAAATTATGAATTGGAAATTGCAGCCAACGCTGTGGAATTATTGAAATCTGCTTTAGATTATTTGCACCATGAAGCCTATCGCTAGCCACACCGTGTTGGCTATCACAACACTACTATCACATCACGTCCTTGGTCAAGGTTAGTAGTCTACACGATTTTTGCGCCTTAGGGTCATTTTTACCTAATTTGGGGGCGCTGAATCCGATACATGGTGCTATTTCTGTTCTATCACGTCACGTTTTGGAGAGACTATATAGGTAGATTTTTACTACTTTCACGGGATACTCAAGTAGATTAAACATACTTGCAGTACTTACTGAAGTTGATATGTTTTCAGTCTACTTCCACTCGTACTTGAACAGTATTTTGGATAAACTATTTACTTTTGCAACCTGTATTTGAAAAGTAGAAAGTAGTTTAAGGAAAAGATTGCACCACTCTCATGAATTTCATTATCATTCAAGCTGCGTGACATAGCCCCTGAAGCATGGTTACTGAAGATATTTACGAATATTCTACCAATGTTTAGTGTCATCATCGACACTTTGCGTTAGCCGAGAAGACACATCTTGCGAATTCGTATGTAGCCATCTCCGACTAACTTTTAAAAGTATGCGACCACCCTCCCCCGACCAAATATATTTAGACTTACTGACTTTTAGTACTTCGGAGACCTTTCGTTTCGTCTTCCACTTAAAGTAATTTTGACAAGTCTTAGAAATTATTACTTCTACTTGTAATCGAATAGAAATGTACGGTGTTACTTGTCCTACTTGAGTAGCAACGCCGATCAACTACTCTGGTTCATAGAGAAATATTACGGCAAATCAGGAACCGCCAAAAATGTATAAGCTTTTTCATATTTAGAACTGGCGTTTATTCATGCATAACAGAAAAACAAAGCCCCGGAACCTTTCGAAAACATCACTAGAAATTAACCAATGCTCATCTCTGGCTCTGTTCCATCATATAAAACATCTTATTTGGTACAGGCCACAATGTCGTATGTCGAGACGGATCGACTGTCCTAGAACCGATGTGTATTTATTTGAATTGTGAAGTACCACGCACACGGACTTCAGGTTTCATGTTGAGCTGTCAGTAACCAGTCTCCATTGATCTGGTTATCTATAATGGACAATGTCAAAGTAGCCCTTCATACCATGGCAATAAACCAAAAGAAAACAGTTCAGAAACAGCTTTCCTCGATTTCGGTAAAATGTCACAGTATACGGAAATTGGAGAACAACTAGTATGATAAGTACAGGCGGAGATTCTGGTTGATAATTCTTTGAAGCTATCATGATAAGCACTTCGTTCTTTGGATAAGCAGACATCCTGTGTCTTATTATGTCAAAACAAGCTTAAAGGGCCACATGTTTGAGCCATATTCGTCTGAGTGAAAAATTCTCTTCTACATAATAATATACTAACAGTATAATGTCTATTGTTTGCAAACCTTCTTCTGCTACTGTCACAAAATGCATTGATCGATTAAGTCAGCAGGACATATGTATAAAG
>ATSW01002490.1:0-12638 GCA_000444245.1 Botryllus schlosseri | reverse complement strand
TGTGCTACAGTTTCATTTTGGTTGTGGCACATTCTGCATTTGCCGTCCGTGTTTTGCTTCAGAATTCTTTGGCGATAGTATTTTGTAGGAAGCGATTGGTCTTGTGCTGCGAAAATGAATCCTTCGCTTGCCGGTTTCAGGCCAGAGCTGGATAGCCAGGTCCATGAAAGCTCGTCTACGCGGGGCTGTGAAGTTAACTTCTTGTGCTGTCCATGAAGTGGCATAGACTTCCATATCGTTTCTCTCATTTTGAGTGTTGCATTTTTGTATTACTCACGCTGCTTTTGCTATTGTTGTGAGTTTGGCAACAGTGTTTTCAGCAGTGTACACGTTAGTTGTTTCCATGAAGACTTCTCTGGCGTACTTGTCGTGTCGATAGCTCAGATATTTTGTGTTGCACTGTTTGTCTTCCTGTGCAATGAGTTTGCAGTAAATGTTATCGCTGTTGTTGATGTACTGTGACAAGCTGATGATTTCTGTTTTGAACGTTTGTTCAATTTTTTGTAGTCCTCGACCACCTTTTTTCTTGGGATGTATATTCTTTGTGTATCAGGTTTGGGTGATGCATGTGGTGCATTGTCATCAGTTTTTTCGTCTTTGTGTCCTATTTTTTCGATTTCATCTTTGCGCCAGTTCACAACACCAAAGCTATCTCTCAAGACAGGCACTACAACACTGTTTATGTTTATGGCATTGATTTTGTTTTTGGAATTGAGTTCAGTTTTGAAGATTGACTTGAGCCTACTAATGTATTCTTTGTTAGACTTGATTTCATTGCAGCATGTTTAATGTTGTCGCTTTCACAGATCCCTAGATGTTTATAGTGATCTTCAGCATTCAATTCTGTTATGGTTTAACCCATTTTGAAGTTCATGTCACCCGTGCTGGTGGCTCTCCCACGTCGTATGGTAAGTTTTGAGCATCTATCCAAGCCTAATTTCCTTTTTATATCTTCCGAAAACTCATGAACAATTTTCATTTGATTATTGAGGTCCGCATCGGATTTCGCATACAGTTTCAGATCATTCATGAACAAAAGCTAATTAAGCTTTTGACCTTCAGAGTTTGTTGCTTTTTCAATCTCGTATCCTGTTACATTTTTTCTCGGCAACTCACTGAGTGGAGCTAAGCTGAAACTGAATAGAAGTGGCGAGAATGAGTCGCCTTGAAAAATACCATTGTGGATCCGAATTCTACAGGGTTCTATTTCACCTTGGTCATGTTTGATCAACAGTTTTGTGGTCATGTTTGATCAACAGTTTTGTATGCCCATTTTTTATTGATATTTCAATAAATCTGATGATGATCGGATTCATTTTGTACGTACGCATTGTTTTTAGTAGGCCTATCCATGTGTGAGGGACTAAATCGAAAGCGTTTTTGTAGTCTATCCATACCATGCTGGGGTTAGTGTGTCTCCAGTTTTCAAGGATGGTTTTGTCAAGGAGCAGGTGATCCTTACAGCCAAGGGCGCCATCCTGGCATTCTTTCTGCTCAGGCGGAAGAAGGTTTTCTAGGTGTTTGTAGCTTCGTTTAGCCAGGATTTTGGTCAATGTTTTGTACATGGTGGTCAGGCATGTTATCGGCCTATAGTTCTTGATGGGCGTGGTGTTTTCATTTTTTGGAATAAGATAGGTGATCCCTTGTGTGAACCAGTTTGGGATATCATGCGAGTTGGTTGAGGATAATAGCTCATTGTAGGTGGCAGCTAGGTATTCATGTGTTGCAGTTAGTATTTTTAGCCAAAAGTTTTGGATCTGGACAGCAGGACCAGCTACTTTCTAGTTCTGTGAAATTTTTTGGACCTACTTGATTTCTTGTTTTGTAATTTCTGACATTGTTGTTCTGGTGTTTGTAGGTGGTCAGTGTGGAGGTCTTGTATCCAATTTGCATTTGAGTTGTGCAATTTTTTGGTTTCCCATATTTTCTTCCAAAATGATTCCACATCTGCCGTGGCTGGTATTTTGCTGCTGGTAATTTTGTGGTTTGACATCTGTTTCATCATTCGGAAAAATTGGCCAGGTTTGCGAGCAAATAACAAGTTTTGGCGGTATTGAATTTCCCTTTTTTTTTATATCGTTCTAATCGTTGTGTTTTGATGCATATTCTCATTTTTATTGTATGTGTAACATTGTCACTTTTTCTGTTGACTGCAGTTTGGTTTGCTGCTCCAGTTCTAGTCTCCTATTTTCCGGGAAACATTTCCTTTTTTTTTTAGTTCTGAGAGTATCGCAACATCACACCTTAGTTTTGCGATTTGGTTTTCAATTCCACGTTGCTAAGCTGGCGTAAGGCTTCCCTTTTTGTTGTTGACAGATCTTGATATTTTGCAGTGCCTTTCTGAGATAACTGCTGCAGTTCTGTAAATTAGGTTGTTGATTGTTGTTACGTGACATTGTGGCCTTTCTCCTTGTTTTTCATTTAGAATTACAGGTAGTATGGATTCTGGTAAAATTTTCTTCGCTACTGCAATATCAGTTTTCAGTTTCTTTGTAATTTGTAGGTCAGGCAAATTCAGTCTGTCATTTATATCCAATGTGGAGTTCATTCGGTCGATGATTTGATTTTTGATCTCCAATTCTAATTCCGTGTCCATGTCATAATCGTTAGGCGTTGTTGGTTCATGCGTGATCCCATTGGTGTTTTGTAATTCTACTTCTGTGATGTTCGGGTCGTCAAATGGTTGTTGCGGATTCAGATCATATTAGCCGAATTGAAGTTCTATTGTCTAAAAATTTTCCATGTTTTTGTTACAAATTTCGCTCTCGATTTCTGAGAGTCTCAGTTCTGATAATTTTTTGATTACACAGCGTCTCATAGTTGCCAGGTTATTGACAGTCATGGTTGGAGAGTTGTGTGTTCTCACTTTCCATTTTTGAAAAGGTCCTTCGGATACTCGTGCCGAGTTTTCAAGTCTGGCTAAGAAGTAACATCTTATTATTTCTTTATACTCTTCTTTACTCCATCTGTGTCTCTTTATTTTCTCTTTTGCAGCAGGGCTGTTTTGTGAGCCACAGTTCGGTGTTGCACAGGTGCCACGTCGAGAAATATCTCCTCTTTGGTTTTCGTGTGTGGTCGGAGTTGATGAGTCCTCTGGAGTCATCCGTCTGTTCCTTCGGCGGGTACGTCAAGGTGCGATATATCGAGATCGCTTGGCAGCCTGGAACGATGCGACAAAAATTTGGTATCCCAATCTGACTTTAAATGGGTTTAATTATGGCAATCCTGGCTAGGACGAACCAAACAATGACTCACTGTAAAAAACATCAAAGTTAGCTGTATGATGGGTTGCAATCTTTTCCACTTTCATGATTTCATTTTCTTTCGGCATGTCAAGTCCATCGGAGTAGCCTATATCAGGGTTACTTTCTCTAAATGGGAGTTGTTGACGAGAGACGAAATCTCATCGAGTGAAGCCCCGCATTGCATTCATCGTTGAATATGCATCGGATGCATTCGATCTGCGGTAAGAGATTATTCATGTTAATAATGTGTATCATGACGATGCTTACAATCTTGTTCAGGTAAAAAATCTAAACATCACGAATCCTGCAACTGTCGTGTTAAGACAGTGGTTCTCAACCGGGGGTCCGAGAAGCATTTTCAGGGGGTCCGCGAGACTTTTACATTTTGCAAAATGTTTGATAGCCTAATTCGTATTTTTTCAATTAGGTAAATCACGTGACAAATTCGCTTCATAACTGGTAAAACTTCACGACTCACATTACAAAAATTCCCGTCGGAAATGAAAAATCCTACTGTACAAACTCATTTTAATTGATAAATTGACAACAGCCAATTGATACAAACATATATTGCCATTTTGAAGATGTTTTGTCGGAGTTTGTGACAAAATATAAAAAGTTTGAGTAGTAAGGTCAATCAGCGAAATTTCGAAATGTTTACAAGTTGTCAGTTTGAGCAAACTAGTGAGCAATCGATAGAAATGGAAATTTTTGATCCATTTTCTTCTGCAATATACATAACACTTTTGATGAATAACTTCAAGATAACCTGTTACATAGAAATGGCTAGGCTGTAAGTTCATCCAAAAATCTGTTTCCTGATTTTGATGCCTTAAGCTAGGAGTACTCAACTTCCCCTGTAGGCCTATAACGGGCCGCATTTTCACATAAAAAATGTTACGTGCCGCGAAATGTTTTTATGATGTAATCGTAGGCTACTACTAAATTCACTGATTTTACCATTCGTATACGGACACTTGATGCATGTTTAATGATTATGCATTCTAAAGTATTAATAGACAGCGTCCGCAAGTTTGCAGTTGCTGTTATTTGTGTTAATATGTTATCCTCAAGTAAATGCCACCGATATGCGCACTATTGGCAGCAACAAGTATAGGTATATGCACCTTCCAACCCCTCCACCGCTGAACTCTGTCTCTTTCAATGCGTGAGCGAACGCGAACAAGTATCAAATTACGGTAACTGTTTTCGTCAGAAAGGCCATCGTCGGTTAGAGCTCTCCACGTCTCATGCTAAATACAGCGATATGAGTGAGAAGAAGTATGGGGTTTCGGGATCTCGTTTGAGCAAACCAATCAATCCATTTTGCACAGTCTGCTAAAGTTCTCTCAAAACCCATCAACTCAAGCTGACTTCTTGCTTAAAGCAATATTCCAAGCAATTTTGAACTATGCCTTTGTAACGTTGTCGGCGATTGTAACAATGTTCCGAAGTATGAATTACTGGGCTTGAAACTTAACTAGAAACGATTTTTTCCTCAGAGGAGGTGGATATGTATTTTTGAACTCCTAATAAAACTGACGGTGATGTCGTTTTAAACTTCTTCGCTTCGTTACGACAACTGTCCTTCGACAAATAAGACACATCGAGTTTCCATTTATCTCTGCGAAAGCTAATTTGTTGTTCAATACTGCGTTGAAACTCAGTTTTGGTGGTGGTTTAATTTCCCATTCCTTGTCGCGATCTGTTCAAGTTACCCAGCGGTATTCTCTTAAACCATAGTCCAGAAGAATACCGATTTATCAATATAGTAGCAATTTCAACTCGAGCATATCAAGAAACCAGAATGAGTTATCAATAAACAAGACGGCGCGATGAGAAAGCTAAGTAGCTAAATTAATATGTAACAATACCGACAATACCATATCAGTGGTAATTGCTTTTATAATCGCAGACGTTGTGGGCCGCAAAATAAGGGTATGCGGGCCGCGTGGGTTTGGAACCCGCCGGAAACGTTACGAGCAAATATTACATCGGCACCACCTATCTTTGTGAAAATGGATTTTCAGCACTCGGGTTTTCAGCGAAGGATATCAGGACACTAACACTTATATCAATAAATGCACCTACAAAATTCACTTTGAAATAATAAAAATCGCTGCAATTTCTACATAAAGTATGATATTATTTACGAGATGAATCATTTTGTTGCTGTTTATCACTATCCTATAGTTAAATTTTGCACAAGTAACATCACGGAAGCACGATAATTGAGCCAAATTTGAAAGAAAACGTCAGGGGTCCGCGGGGGTCTCTTACGGCCAAAAGTGGTCCGCGAAGACAAAAAGGTTGAGAACCATTGTTAAGAGCGAGTGCATGCCAAATCATTTCCGTGAACAGGATTTGTTATAATGTACGTAAAATCACCTGAAAAACTTTTGATAAATCGGGAGATATCTACGTTTGGAAGCTGTATATAATGATAATACTACACGATAATTACTACCTTATTTCCCAGACAAGCTTCTCAACTATCTCTTTAAGTCACCCCCTTCCATCAATATATCATGCGAAGGACGTATTTTAATTGGTTTCAACTTGAGATATGAAACATACCCGAAACAGATATAATTGACATTAAGATAATCGTCGAAGCGAGTAGCCTATAGATCGGATATATATGGGACAATATGAAAGCAATTGAAACTAATTCGGAAATGGATGGTGAATTTGGCCTGCTTTTTGTTCAAAAATATTTCAATCAATAACCAATCGATATTTTTTTCTGTGGAATCGAGTGATACTTTGCTGATCTAAACGCAAGGTTGGCTTCATGACGCCAGATGAAGTAATGGTGAAGATGATCATCCAGTGAAATGCTTATTCCTTGGCAGAGTACTTCATAATTTCATAATGCGCACAGTTCATTGAAATAGTTTGTAATTTTGTGTATTAGGGTTGTACGCAAAAAAACTAATATATACCTAAAATTTTAAGCATTTTATAAAATATTAGGAATATGTTAGGAAATTCCGTTACTACCACACGACCGTAAATTGTGGTTGTGGAGGGCAAATGAGGCTTTTTAGCACGAATACCTCAGTAGACACGCCTGCGTTTGGATGAAGAAATTGCTAATCGAAGAATAAAATTCGACTCTTATTAGATGTGAATCAGTCTATTTCATTGATATAGTCCGTTAAACCGATTCTGATACAATTCGCAAATGAAATATTTTATGCATAACACAGCAAGATATAACAACGTCTCGTAGTACAATTCACGTCATCACACATTGTGTGAATTGTTGGTAAGTGCAGCTCGTGATGATAGCTGTTGCTGGAATAAAATTGAGACGGTGAGAAAGAATACTTCATTTTTGGCGTTGCTATCAGTACCTGATATTGGCGTGTACTGATACAACCTGATTCAACAACGGTATGTTTCTTTCTTGGCAATGAAAGCAATCTGCACGTGAATACCTTTACTTCGAATATTTGTGATGTAGGCGCACACTAGGGTTGTTCAAAATTTAGAAAATGTTTGGAATACTGCGTATATATGGCTTATTCTGTAGATTATTTTTAAAAAACACTAATGGGCCTGAAAGAAGCTCGCGGGAAATTCGGTAAGATTTGTCTAAATGCGTTTGAAAGTCGTTGCTGAAGAGTGGGCGGGCCATCGACAGCAGAGCTGCGAAAAGGCGGGCAAGCACGAAATCACGGTTTTTGATTGGGTAATCGGCTAAGCTTCAATGATTACTGCAACAGCTGACTCGGATTCGGGAGCTTCACTTTACTAAATTGAAAGTTTGTTTTGGTGAGGTCGAATCTGTTAGTAGCGGCTGTGGTTCTGTACAAGCGCGTTGTGGGTTGATGAGTCATTAGTAGTACTGTAACACGTGTTCTTTGATAGCAGTTGTTTATGATTTGGAGCAACAATATTGCAGTTATGGCAGAGGCAAAACGGCGAAAAATTGTACACATGCTGCAGCGAAGAACAAGATCTAAATCTGAGCAGTACTTGGTCGGATATACTTGCGATTCCTATTATACGAGAAGTAATGAGTTACTTGCTGCATCTGAAAGAGCATTGTCCTCAGTCGACCCCTACTCATGAACTATGTAATGTGATGGTGGATGATGTAATGACAGCGTGACAAAAGGCTAGAATTGCGACAATACAGAAATCACATGTGGTGCGATCACATCACAACCTGCACGAAAGATGGCATGATCACATGGTTTGCCCACCCTAAGAAGAGCTGGAGCAGTCTTGACAGAAAACAGCAATTCGAGACTCTGGCTATTCCTGTATGTTTTCAAGAACGAGCAGCAATGACTGTTGATAACTTCAAGCTACAAGAAAAGATTTCTTCACACGGGATTACTACAGACAATGTGTGACTAATGCTCTTGCTCGTCTCGGTGCAGGTGAAGATATGCATCATCACAAACCTGGTGCAACACACCATGCAAGATCGATGGGCGCAATTCTGTATGCTCAGAAGATGTTTATGTGGGCTGATCAGTTACATTACAAATCTGAAGAAGTGAAGCTACTGCATCGCTTCAATTTATTTTTAGTTATCTTTTATATCCCTGCCTTGGTTGATTCCAGCATCGGTCGTGATGCAGCCGGTAATGACTTGAGATTAATCCAGGACATGTTGAGTTACCAGGAACATGATGAACAAGTTTCCAAAGCTGCTTCACAAAAGATTTTAAAGCATGACTGGTATATCGTGAAGGAAACCTCTAAATATGCCTTGTTTTCGCCGAGTGAAAACAATGAAACCCGAGAAAATATGGCAAAGACGCTCCTGCAGGTAGAGCGAATGTCAAGTTTCAGAAGGGGTCCGCCCTCGTTGAATGCAACTGTACAGATCAACAAGGACACTAATTTGTCTGATTTTATTGGGCCATAGTCGTGCTACATATTTGACGACTTTGAATCCTTTGGGGCGTGGCTAGCTCAACCTGTTGATGTTTCGCACTTATCTGATCCTACACCAGAATAAGCTCCTACATCAGTTCTGTCAAAGTCGTTAATGATGCCGCAGAACGAGGTGTAAAGCTAAGCACAGACTATGCTGCAATCTTGACTGACAATGAACAACAAAGAAACAGTCTGCTTCAATCTGTAGAAAAGCATAGGAAGAAAGTTGGAGACAGCAGGAGGTCAACTCTAATCAAAAGCCTGTTATCTGCAACTTGTTCCTGACAATGCAACACTGATCCTGCAACGTACTTTTTTAATGTCCCTTTTGTATGTATTGCTTTTTGCCTTCATTCAATCGTGAATAAAAGGTGTTTATGGGTGAGAAGTCGACTAGTCATAACAAGTACTACTGAGATGTTGACTACTGGTGGTAAATTTTTGAGTTTCACTCACTGTCAGTAAGTTTTAGAAAGGTCGAAGGTAGCAAGATGCATCTAGCTAATTCGTAGCTCAACTAGCGAGAACACCTGTGCTATACATAGCCGCATTGTTATACACATTCTGCGGGTAGATAATAACTTACATTCCGCTGGTAGATAATAAATTAGGGGGTTGCAATGTTGTACTATGGACTCTCGATGACAGCATTAAGAAAAGCAATATATCATGTCTGCAATGCCACCAACAAATACGACTACACAACAGCAGACAGAAATCGCTACCAGCAGTGTTCGCAGTCGGTCTTTCGGCCAATCAGTAGCTTATTATTACCGAGTTGAACCAATCAGGAATATTGGCTTCTGTTTGCCCGCCCACTCGCCGACGGCTACTTTNAAACGCATTTAGACAAATCNTACCGNCTTNCCTGCGAGCTTCTTTCAGGNCCATTTNTTGTTNTTTAACNATAATCTACAGAATAAGCCATGGATACGCAGTATTCCAAACATTTTCGNAATTTTGAACAACCCTCCCCGCAAACAAGATAACGACGCTTTAACTATTGAACGTTGAACGTTTGGCGCTCACGTTACCATTGCGACATTCTGTGAACAACTGGTAGCGATGAGCTGACGTTTCTGATGACGTAATTGAAACGTTAACTTTAACCACGTTGGTCCTGACCACGTTGCTAAATGCTGCCTTCCAAACTACAGCTCTTAATGCAATAATACCGAGTCACGATACTTCAGGAACAATGAGTTTATTGCCAATAAAAGATGACAAGTCGTTAGGCCCAGTTCTACACACACTCATAAATGGTGCAAAGCATTGTGCAAAATATTTCAACACCAATATTGCAATTTTGTATAGTTGAGGTACTGAGCTCGGCGGTATAGTTGAAATATTACAGAATACATGCAATTAGATAAAAATCACAGGACTTACATATCAAGGTATAACAACGTAACAAAATACTACGACGTCAANAATTCAAATATAAGACACACTTTCATATTAACCAGAGGTGTTTAAATAATTACCGTTGATTTTAGTACTCAGGTTTGGCTACTTGCACTACTTACTCTGTAGCGGTGATGTTATACCACTTCGACTTCACGTGCTATTAGGAAAAACTACCTACTTTTACATTTCGGATTTTGTAATGTTCAAATTAGTTTTGGGACATGGTTGTCGTTCTCACAATGAATTGTCACAATTCAGTATAACAACAATAACGTCAGCAACTGAATTTATACATTCTCGAAAAATCGACTTAGCATCATATTAGTGACTAACACGAAAGCAACAATTTCAAAAGTGGCAACCCCTCAACAACTGCTAAAAAAATGCGACACCTGGTCCGAATCGAAGTTTTCAAACTACCAGCTCAAGTACTTTCAATACCTTCATTTTCAACTCCTAGTTAGAGTAAATTGACCAAGTAAATTTAACATGCCTTGGATAATGCTAGTTCTACTTTTGCAATAATGCTTACGACTTTTACCACCTCAGACAGCAGTACAGAGCTACGACAAATTTGACTAGCAATTATTGTTGGATTTTACCCAGATATGTCTGGATAGACAGGACATTAGTAATGGAGAAATTCCTCCATTAGTTAGCGATACTTGAAGAAACACTTTGCAGCAAGCTAATGGCAACATATTGATACATAAAAAATGAAGAAACTGCGTAGCCAGTGTTAGCACCATCACAAGTAAAATCTTCAAACACTTTACCGTAAGCCAATTTACGATACTGAAGGGTTACCATATTTTGGGAATCTGAAAAGAGGACACCTAATAAAAATTTACAGACTTACAGTACAGCAGTAACAACCGGTAAAATTGGTAAACATATTTCGAGTTTGTAGTTTGTTGACTGTAAAAAGAAGGTGATCTTTCCGACTCGACTTCCGAATTACACACTTTCTATGAATATTCAGTTCGATGACTAAAACAAAAGGTCGTTTTTCTGGCAAAACTCCTGTAAGACCCACCTAACCGGTACTGGAGTACCGATTTGCTTTATCGCAGTTGAATTTTAACATACATCTACGCAAAATTTTCAAAACGTGGACAATGACATTTGGGCGTCCTGCTAGGACACTTTAAAAAAGGACAAATCCTCNTTNAAAGAGGACATATGGTAACCCTACGATACTGACAAATAAAGAAATGCAAAACTGCGTANCCGATGTCAGNAAAATCACNTATTTACAGGTTTCCNAANTACAAATATAAATGAGCAAAGGTAGCAGNAATGTCATNCTTGGTTAAANGCAGGCAATTACACCAGTACATATACAGATGGTGCCNGGATGTCCGCTGTTCACCTTATAAGGTGGCACTTGGATGNAAGAACTGTATGACGTCTTCTTTGAGACTATNAAACGTAACTTTCAAGCTCACTAGTCCACNTCTTTCTTCTCATCAAAGCACACCATCTATCATTCCTGAAATCAAGAAGTCACAGTTGGTAAGTCAGAAATAGATGACTAGCTAGCACTATATCACATCAATTTAATGTACAAGAGCTGTGTTGGAACAGCTAAATAAAAAAAATAACAGAATCCCATGCTGAGAATATGTAAGAAATGGTGTTGCGGGATCAACAGTGTTAAATTTCTCACTATTTCAATCTGGATGATTTCACGAGTCCCATTAAAACCAAGTTTGAAAAATGCATACCTCATCCACGACGAATTCTTCACTAGTAGTGCATCCACGACTAATTCTTCACTAGTATTGCGTCCAATCTGTGGTCTTGATGATTGCTGCGAGAAGTTCATTGTTATATTCTAGGTCATGGTAGGACAGTAAACCTATACGACGAACTTCTAATGAGAATCCAATGTATTTGATCCTGTTCAGCAGAATTACTTTGGACAAGCAAGCACCATGCAATCACTATACAGAGGGCAGATAAACAAAGGAGAGAGTAGATCACAGAACACAGGGTATAAACACAAAGCAAGGCACACGCGAAAATAATGCTTGGCGATAATCACTAAATAAGATATGACACCAACATGAATATGCGATCATAACATTATTGTAATTTAAAGCACCAACTTCTATAACTGATATTTTTTATAGCCGAGGGATATCAGGATGATTAAACAACAGCCAACTGTACCTTCTTGATATAATGAGGGTAGGACTTCAAGACTGCACTGATGTTCATCTCGATCTCTTTCTCCGTTACTCTGCTGTGGGTCTTTCTGCATATGGCTACAAGAAGATACGGTTGGAGCTAGTTAATTACACCTTGTACTGTCCGGGAGCATTGCTCTCTAACTCCAATACTCACATATCAGAAGGCTGTAGATCATTTCGTGGTCTTTGAAGCGATGCTTTCCTTTTTGTCCGTCTTTGGAGTACTGAGCCAGTAGAAACTTGGTTGCAATTTTATCCAAGACGCCTCGAATTGTAGCAGTCACAGTTTGCCCACCAACCAGCGACAAATACGATACCTGGAAAACCAAAAAATCCAGGAAAAAACTGGAAAACAGGTGGCAACAGCACTCAGTCAAATTATATCCAAGTTAACAGTTGTATATCGAAAATCAATGGGTTTGGTAAATATAACAGCTACTTACTGCAGCATTTTTTGCTCCTTCCTCCTCAAGTTTCTGATCTATGCCTTTCAATTCATCCACAGTAGTTGCAGGTTTCTTGATTAAGTACTCAAAATTCTGCGTGCTTGACTGCGATTGCTGACGCTTTCCAACATCTTGTCGAACAAGATACGCTTGATTTTCACCTACGATCTCCAAGATAGTTCGCACACAAATCAAGATTTTCTTCATGATTTCTAAATAAAAGTGAAATTCATCTAGAGCGCACATTTGACAAACGTACATCAAAATCATCAATTATTGTGTAATGACATTGTCATGAATGTCTTGGAGATCGACACCTTATAATATAAATTTGAGTTCTGGGAAGCGTAATACGTAAAAGGGAATTAATTGCCACTTCCTATAAAAATATGAATCTCAGAACATACTGTCATCCGAATAGCCGTTTCGCCTGTGGGATACACTGT
>ATSW01002487.1:0-12174 GCA_000444245.1 Botryllus schlosseri | reverse complement strand
ATGGTCACGCGGGCCGCATACGTCCCTCGGACCGCGTGTTTGAGACCTCTGGTATATAGTATATAGTAGAGCAAGTATACATACAATAGTCTCACATTCTTCCTTCACAGTGCTGTTGAACTGAAATGAATTATCGATTTTCGGCGTATTATATCAACATAAGGCGGGGTTGAGAAATTAGTTTTTAGACGGGTACGGGTATATATAATAAATCGTTATTTCCATTATTATCAAGCCGTCATATGCTTCCAATTAGAATAATCGTCTGTGGCCAATCCCCTATAGAGGACTGCAAAATGTCACCTAAATAAACAGAATGGTCCTCTAAGTGGATCTGTGAATGAAATAAATCACATCATATTCTCATCTACAAAGTTTGTTGCACGCGTAAAATTGAGTAAATCCTCCCGCCCAAGGCAGGATTCTTAAATATGGTAGGAATTAGGACCGATTTTATATTGATGCATATACTTCACTGTTCCATTTCTGACTACGGGCATTTTGAAGAAAAATTTCAACGAAAAGTTACGGATATCGAGGCAAAATTTATGCAGCTTCGTGAAAAGAATTATAATGGCATATATCGATACTTAGCACTCGTAAATAAACAAATCCTCCACGAGATGTCATTCAAGAAAAAAATTCTCACATATATGTATATATTTTGCGTGTTTATATTGTTATCCCAGAATCTGGAAAAGTTGCACTGACGCTTCAGCAGCTGAATGACACGAAGTTAGATTATGAAAGTGCGTATACCATCGTTGCTATTATTATGCCTATGTATATTAAATGTTGGAATGTAGTCTAATGTTTAATAATTGGAATGTCTCGTTTGAAAAATAGCTGTTGTGACGCGAAAACATATGGGTTGAATTAGGTTTTTAGGTTTTTATTTAATTGGGTTAAAATATAAAATGAATAAACTCCGGTATCCTCATCGCAAGATATAGAAGAAATATCTTCAACAATGAATTTTGGCGTTTCGTGTTCATGAACAATTGAACATGGTTAAAAACGAATTCAAATCCACTAAGTATACGCTACTTGAAATATCTTCATTCAGAAACAGATGTACTTTATAATTAGACATATCAGCGACCAAAAGAAAACGGGTTTTCATGCCGACAAGCACATATCAGTCTCACAGTTTCTCTTTACTTCATGGTGCAGTTAACTTAAAATGCATTATGCAGATTCCGCGAGACAATATTATAGGGTGTTGTGGAAAGGATCAAGTTTATATAAATATGCCCATCCTTCATTTCAGACATACTGCAACTTGAAGAAAAATATCAGCGACAACTTATGTATCTCGAGGAGAAATTTCGTCAGCTCAATGAAAAGAATGATAATGGTACGTATTGATGTTTAACACTCGTAAAACGACAAACCCTCCATGTGATGTCAACCTGAGAAGTGGCATTCGCAATGTGATCGTGCAATTGGATTTTGGATGGGCGTAGATGCAATTGTAATATCTCGATTTAAAATGAAGGGAAAAAGAGCAAATCTAATTTGAATTATGTATATTTCGGTATGCTCATGGGAAGATGTATAATTTCAATTTTATCATGAATAACATTTGTTATTTCCACGAACTAGCATGAACTACTGACCAAATGTATAAAAGTAAAAAAAAAGAACTACATGGAAAATCTTCATTCAGTAACACTGCAGCTACGAAATCTGACCGAACAAATGAAGAAAAAAAGTCATGTCGGTAAGAACATATGCTTTTACATTCTTTTTCGTTTAATTATTCAGAAAGAAGAGGACCCGGGGATTGGGGAATGAATATACTACACGTGACACATCTATTCTAGATACATAAAGATAAATATTTCGTATCTAGGGTTTGGTTGGCGAAGCTGATCAAAACTGAATTTCTCATATATTCGATATTTTCTTTAAACTCGTATACATAGTGCAGAATAATTGATTTATTCATAATATATAAGAGACATATAAAGATACCATTATACGGGTCGGCTACACAGGTGCTAAAGACCTGTAACAGATGATATCTTGGGACCGTAACAATTGAGTAGCTGTTCGAAGAAATAAAGTGTCTGAATTTTTCCTGAAGCTATCATTTTTACAAAATGAATAGTTTACAAAAGGACTCGCACATACCACCAGATTCTCAGCTGTGATTGGTGATTGTATCACAGCACCAACGTGGATATCACCACTTTATTATCGGTTGAGTTGCTCTGGTCAGCTCCATTTACACACGTAATAAAATATTGTATGTTGAACTTGGCAGGTCCCAAACAGTTTTATCACACTTCAACGCTATCATGGCAAATCAGTAAATTGTTCTGTGAACGAGATGGTCAGAGTCTATGTGCCTGGAATCAGTTATGCTTTCCACGAAACGGCAGTTACGAATTCATTGATGATGTGATACCAGGCGATCATTACGTCGCGGTTTCAGATTCCTACAACGAATGGGTTGGAATTGGAGATTTCCAGGGTAAGCGTTATATGTAAATTGTACATTGTTCTTATTTGATTAATATGCTGTTGCTTTTAACCCAAGAAACGTGAGTAATTGCTCCAGACGTGTTTCTATTCAGTCCCGCAGATATTGACAACATAAACGAATACATTGCACACGACCAGGTAATTGTAAAAAGGTTTGGCACTAATTTTCACGTTAAAGCGGCACGTCACTGTGCCTTAGCGATGTAAAATTGAAAATAGAGCCTCGTATCCCCATGGCGACAGATTTCGTTTGTCTTGGACGAATGAAGTATACCAATTAAGTACTACATCGAAATCAAAGTAATTGTTTGAGCTGTTTTACTGTAGCACTATATCTCCGTTTCAAGAAGATCTCTGCATTCTGTGCCTGGTTTCTATAGTGATAATAATTTTGTTAGCCAAGCGGGTCATACTAATTTGTGACCTGAATTTCCAATTTTCAATCCAATTTAGCAGTTACATACGAAAATGAAGAACACCTCTTCCGGTAGCGTCTTCCAGCTACCCCTCCCCACCCCATCAGTGTATCTGCTGACTTTGACTGCTTACTGCTCACCATGCTCATTGCTCGTGTTCAGTCAGTCTAACCTAACACCATGCTTGCCGAACTTAGGCCGCGAAAAGTCACAAAGATCTCGTTATTTCATTCTCTTTGTCTTTATATTTTCTTCCTCGTGTTTATCAGTTAGCCTATACTATACAAATATAAGAAGGAAATTTCGATATAGATCAATGTTTCCAAAACGTTTTTATTTTATTTGTGAAGGAGCTCTAGCAGAAATCTTTCACACTCACAGACGTCCAAATTCTTTAATTTCACTACATTACCAAATTTTGAAAACCAGGCATAAAACAATGTGCGCTCTAAGCATCAGGAACCTGCTACGGCTGTGATCAGGCCTTCTAAAAGGTTTCTTGCTCAGCGAATTGATTAGAAAGGGAATATATGTCTACGGGACCTTACTGTTAGCGACGACTGGCTAGTGGAAATCCCAGCTGTCTATCATCAGTGCAAACTGTAGTGCCCTCTATAGAAACTTAATACCAGAAACATCAAACCGAATTCCGTACTATCAGGAGAGACGCATGTTATGAACTTTTGGTCGCAAGGTAAGGCATCACGTTTTAAGGTCATATTCTTGTAACCAGCATGTCCCACCCACTCTAAGCACCCAGACAAAGGGTTTTATTTTGGTCCATGGCCCATACCCGAATTGCTGGTATATTGTGTGTCAACGCCGTAAGTTGATTTTGGGATTTTGAATTATTCAAATTATCGTAAAAATTTCTTACTACAGTCGTACAGCATTGATGTCAAGCACTCATTACCTTATAGAAACTAGAGGGTTCATTGTGAACTACACATATAGGCTAACTAGAGGAAAGCCAAAGTGACTTATTGGAGTTAATCAAATTCTCGCAATAGTATACAAACAATGTTGAACTGCGCAGCCATTTCTCATTTTAAGAAGTAACATAAAATTGGACTATTTCCAATTATCTCTTTAAATTTCAATTACTCACAATTCGAGCGTTGAATTACTAGCTCGTTACATGCCTGAGTTGACATGCATGTGCTATTTTGCACACAGGATATCCTTGTTTTCTACACTCTCAACGATGGGGGAGGCCGCACTGGGGAGTAAACACGGAAGTGAGTCCTTATAAAGGATACGTATACTGCTGTAATAGGATATCGGCTCTCGAAAGTGATGCTCCAGGTATGATGAAACATATTATTATTACCTGTTATCGGGACTGTGACACTTATCGCCTATAAAGCCATGACCGGATATTGGTTTGGTAAAGCGACGGGGAGACCTATATGGACCGATGGACCACACGTGGGATCCATCGACTGAATGGACTGATAAATGCAAAGTCCTTTCTGGCGCCCAAGTCTTCAACTTGAAACAGTAGAGGTTTTGGTCACTCAACACTGTCATGGATGCCTCACCTACTCCTAACATATCCTGAAATATCCGCCTTTCTCAATTAAGCATTTCTAGACGTTTGGAAATTGGTGCTCAGAAGTAATTCGGTTATTATTCACAACACTTAGGAATTGTGGCACTTATCGCCTATACACATAAAGCCACGCTAAGGGTATGGTAAGTGCTACAGTTCATGATTAGGAAAATGTTCGTATTCCTCTTTTGATTGCCCTTGTACATCAGGTCACTCGTATTGGTGCATCTTCATTCTTCAGCTGATTTAGGCATGTTGCTTCCAATTACAGATGTGCGATATCAGTACATCGGCAGAACCGCAACATACGCGAGCTCTGCAGCGCATTGTGCAAATCAAGGGAGGCGACTGTGCTATTCATGGGAAGCCTGCAAGTCAAACGTACCTGTACTGGGATTGGTGAAAGGTGACAAGTGGATCGCTGTGCGGGATGAGCACAATGAATGGTTACAAATCGGGGAACCAGAAGGTAAGAGCTTGATAGTGAATGCCGCCGCGACCTCTGCAGCAACATGAAGTAAGCTAAGAGGCAAATGGCACTTCTGGTGTCTTCAAATGTCGAATTTTCATATTGTGCCCAGGAGCTCAGTCGGGCAGTATAAATTCGTCTTTGTCCCTGCCCTGCCCATTCCGATTTCATTTCAATGCCTGAAATAGTTTGAATTCTTCCAATTTTTTTGGTTCTACAACCGTAATGATGTTGTTAACACATGATGGTGCATTGTGCTGGAGGACCCTAGTAAAATCTTTCAGATGTCTCAATGTGAAATTGATTGTCATTGTAGGAGTAAATATACAGCACCAGAAAATATCATACCTTCGTAAAAGAGAAGGAGTTGCTACTATACTCTACATTGTAAATGAAACAAGTGTATAGTTTCTTGGTATTAGGCTACACCTCACTCAACCATTATGTGAAGGGATGGATTTGCAGTCCATAACGTTTTAGGGGTATTTCTGCTATTTCACTTAAAAATATTGGGGGATAAGTGCTAAAACATATCTGTAAACGGATAAGGATCTCAACGGGTGCACGACCACACGTCCAAGGCGTTCTATAGGACTTGTCTAATAGAGTGGAAGTGATTCGTCGATGACATGCCAATGATAATTTCAAATGTTTTCTGGTATTTGATTCGGTACACACAAACGTACGCAGCATCAAGCTCGCCTCATTCGCTCATTTTCCAATGAATATGATCCACAGATAGAAAACAGAGCAGTAAATTAGAAAATGAGACAGTACTAGTCTACTCACTTCCTCGTGGCTCAATGGATGTAAGCAGGCTACACGTTGTACATGGTAAAATTATACCAATAAAAGACGTTATTAGCCCTCGAATTTTTGAATATTTGCATTGGGACGTCAAATATGTCGGCTACAATATACAATGAAGGTTGAGAGGCAGCTCACTGTGGTTGATTCCGCACCATATAGCTCGTTCAACTACATAGTCAATTGAACTATATGGTTCCCGCCGTCCATTTCGAATAATCATCTCATGGTTTACTTTAAATGCATTTTTCATATAGGACGTGTCTGTAAATTGCATGGTGCTTTGCACGGACGTCCGTGGTGGGGGTTGAGAGATGACGGGAGTTTAATTGAACCGGTCGGATATGTCTACTGTTGCAAGAACACGGATGAATCTCAAAGACGATGAATAACGATGCGATGACTGTTTAGTATAAATATTGTTGTCGCCATAATGATTAATTTGCACTAAAAACATGTTTACTTCATCATTTTCCCACGCGATTTCGAAGTATTAAACTCACGTTTTCCGAGAAGAATCGCACAGTGGTCAGCTCCGGTGTCACAGCATCAATATGTTGCTACTCAATAAAGCGATGGCGTTTATCCACATTACCACTCACGCTGGTAATTCCATATTATTTAGTCACAACTAATCTTATTCTTCCGTGTTTGAGCTGGAAATCAGCGACTGGGCGTGATAGAATAGAAAAAATTAAATTTCTGACCTGTTCAGAATGAAAACGTATACAATAGTATTAGAAATACACTGCCGGATCTGACCACGTTTCAACGCAAACTTTTAATCATGCTTGCATATATATGTTTAGTGCTTGTGTCTGTCTTAACATAATAGGCCGGGAGTGTGCGTGCAGCCGTTTTGGCAAGCAAATATAGCTACCCAGTGGAATGGCGTGTCGCGCACACCCTTTCTATAGGCAATACCGCCATGGCGAGAATTTTTAATAACTCTCTATCATGGCTGTAATGACACTCGAGTCGCAACTTTTCGTTGATTCAACTTGACTCGAGTAATTTTCTTAAAAATGGAAAATGAATAAGCTCGACCTGAGTCCTTTTGTTTATTGACTCGAGTCGAGTCATTGTATACACAGGCCTGATATCAACACAAGCACAGTGTTTGATTGAAAGATTTTTACACATTGACATTTCAACTTATTCGTATCCTCCAGCGTCAACTGATCTTATCGTGTTTTACCTCATGAAAATATATGAATGCATATACTCTGTAACATTAGAATTGGGTTCTTCATCGGCAACATATAAAAGCCACGCAAGCAATGATAGTGTATTTCTCACCTTTCATGTTCCATGAATTTTAACTGATCAACGGAGAGATAAAGATATAAGAGTTAAACCGAGCGAGTTCAAACTGCCGACAGCAAATATAATTCATCCTATAGACTTCTCGATGTGTTCAGCAGCTACTGGGCGGAGAGAATCGCAGAGCTATTTGTGTAGATGGAGATCGAGAAACAACTTGTGGAATGACAGTGTGGCATAAACCAACTCTAGAAGTCGGGTGTTTTAAGACCGCGAGTCTTTGTTCAACGCTATCATTGTTATACACAACGATTTTGAAATTGAAAAAAAAATGCAACGCAGTTTGATCATTCCATAATGGGCCAGTCCTATATACTTAGGCTGTAAAACGTAACACAAGTTAGAGCGGAAGTTTACGCTGTTTCTGGTCAGTTGTATTGGGTTGTTCTAAATGCTGATCTTTATGCCTGTATTTACGTTTTGTTTTTGTGGATTTGGAAACTTATTCTCTAATCCCAACATGTGTTGAAAATATTTCCAATCGACGGCTTGTGTTTGCGGACATACTATCCCAGAGAGCGAGAGGCGATTACCATTTATCAGTAGGGCGTTTTTTTTGACATATCAAAATTTTGTCAAAATTGTAGCGTTAGGTCAAAATTTGTCAAAATTTTTCATGAAGTCAAAAAATTTTTGACGTCTGCATTTTGTTTGTATCGTAGATTTTGCACTGTCGGTGAACTTATAATTTAATATTTTACCGCTGTTAGCCTATTTTATGGGCCTACCGTTGTAAACGGCTAATCGTCTGCTCATTGTGAATCATAAAAGGTCAAATAAAACAAATAATAGGTAGACATGGTGTTATGGTCAACGTACCGCAATATCCTAACTGAATAAAGACTTCTGGTGCATTGCATCATTCTTATATTAAGAAGCGCATGATGAAAATTTGTAATGATTGTCCGAGTAAAGCAACACGGTGTGTCACCAGCGCCAGCAGTGTGCGCAGAACTTGAGTGTTGTCAGCCAACAACTGCTGCTGTTGAACGTCGTTGGCAAGCTTCTTAGTAAGGACATGCACTTTCTACCCAAGAATGTAGGAAAGTATCTCTCGTTGTACTACAAAATATTTTAATTATTTCCACCATAATACATATTGTAACCACTGGAATTCTTCATAGGGCCAGATTTCGTTAAAATATTGTTTTTTTCATGTAAAAAGTTGCCTGTTTCTAAGCCAAAAACGCTTTTTCAGGCTTAACTACTTCGTTAGGACAGTCAGATCGAACCAAAATTTGGATCTTTTTAGGTCAAAATTTTCTTATTTTTAGGTAAAAAAAACCGCCCTATTCATCAGACGTAAAAATCGGCAAACCGAAACTAAAACGAAATAATATATTATATCGATCGTGGTGGGGGCGGGTACCAGAGTCATCAAAACCGAACCACTCAGACAGAATTATTACGCGAATTTTATAGGGTTGAAAACTAAATGAAATTGGAAGAACATTGAGCAAGGATAACATCTAGGCCTGATGGTCATAGTCATAGAGACGTAAGGTTAAGCTTGTTATGACGAATCAGTCGGCCTACATCAATTTGTAATCATAAGTTTCCATACACCTATGCCTGATTTGAAAACTGAGGCGCTTCTACAGTGGGGACATGAAGGGGTATCACAGAAAGATTTAGTTCGTGGTCCGGCATATAGTCAATTCATTTGTATTAAATTCAGTCGAATTGATTTATCCCGTGGAAATATGTCAGTGAGCATGAATTTCCTTTGGCTAGTCAAGATCGGGGTGTATTCTTCCCTGATCGACGTTTCAATTGAAGACTGTCGAGTGCTTGCTGACTGTGATGGTGGACGTGCGCAATGGCAAGATCTTGTACAAGGCCCTCGTGGTCGTCCAGGAAAACGGGTAAGGGGTATAGGCTATATATGGTGCTTCAGTCGTTTCTCTTGGCCGTCAATTGAGGTTAGTATAGTGTATACAGCAAAGAGGCTAAAAGGAAACCTCTATCTGTACACTATAGCAACTAATTAGGCATTTAATCCGGTAAGAATCTATAACAGGGGTCAAGAACCTTTTTTGTCCGAAGAACCATATTGTGCCTGATTGTGCCTTATTTGTGCATGAGAAATTTAAGTCACATTATCGAATGTTAACATTCGATGTTTACATTCGATAGTTAGCCTACTTGATTCTTTTGCATGTTACATCTTTTTAAATGTATTTAGGTGATAGCCATATGGTATTTTCGAAGTTCCAGACAAGTAACATATAGATTTCCAACAATTGTAGACACCAGTAGAAGTGTGAATCTACGATTTACACGCTTTCTACAGTCAATACGTCTTTTGATGTGGCTTGATATTACTGATGGCTTGGAAATCTGGTTGATAATTGGTGAGGTTAAGCTTCATAAAAGCCTTGAGACTTTCGTCAGTTAAATGAGGTCATAGGCTCGTGTAGATGCTTTTTAAATTGGATAACGACTGCCCAGTGCCCACATGCGCAGGTGGAGTCAAACATGGTCACTATATTAATGCATATACTGCAGGGTGTGATAGTCGGTGACGTGAGGTCAGGGGAGATAAGTGAGGCGATGCCTCACCTGTCCTCAGGATGAGTGATGGGAAATTGTGAAACCTTTCGTGTTTTCTATCATATTAAGGAATGACTAAATTTTGAACCTTTGTACTCTCAAAGACTCAAAATCACGCAATTTGCATATTTATCGTTCAAATATAAAGTGCAAAATACACAGGTGAGATAGGCTACAGTTGGACCAAGCCTCGCCTGTAATAGCGCAATTAATCGTAAATACCTCAGAATTTATAATAACTGATATTAATATAATGTAATTGTCGCACTGATTCCGAAAATCTAAATATTAATCGACCACTCAATTCTCAAAATATTCGTCGGTAACATAACGTCCATGATTTCGCGGCGCATTATGTCTAGTACATCGAATTCGTGAGAGATATTCGTCACTGGCGCGACAGCAACTTAAATTTGAGAATTTTTAAAGGGGGGCCGAGCCCCTAACCCTGGATACGCTACTGTCTTGACCTGTCAAAGACATGTTTATGCTGTCACGAGAATAATTAGTCTGGCCTTCAGGGAAATATACAAACAATATTGAAAAATTATAGGCACAAAATTGAAAATTTGGTAAAGAGCCATATCTTACACCCAAAAGAGCCATACATGGCTCGCAAGCCATAGGTTCCCGACCGCTGATCTGTAACATAACCCACTATTGTAAGTGCACAGTTGCTAATGGATTTAGCATGTGTTATGTTCACACTAACACGCTGCACATACTGCTAGCGAATTTACTGTCACTTACGATCAGCGCATGCAATATAGTAAGGTAATATACAGTAATAGCAAACTAATAAACCTCTGGTTTCTCGGTACATAGTGATTTCTACCTATATATTTACAACCTCAGCATTTTAGCATTTTTATCATGACCGCAATTGTTCTGTATTTAGGGAGTGGAAGGTCCGGTTGGCAGCAAAGGAGAGGCTGGAATTGGAGTCAACATAACTGAGCTGAAGGAATATCTTGAAATGGGAAGTAAAAGTATGTGGGCAAACTCTTCTAACTTACAACCAAAGATATATAGCTTATCGAAGGTGCCAATGATGCGAAAATTACTGTGATTGTCACCTCAAACTAGATCAGTGATTCCCAACCGCGGCTCCCAGCTAGCCTTCTTGCGGCTCCAATTGACATTTGATAATCCCACAGAAAAAAAATAAAGAATCAATTGATAACAAAACAAAACAAAAATTCATATTTAAAAATTACCCCTGCTTGGCTTGGAGTCTGGAGTTTATATTTAAGGGTGGAGACCAATTCCTCTGCAGTCGAGTAGCGATTTTCTACTCTGCAGTCTGCAAAGATTGCGTTACTCAACTCGCGCCAAAAGTATACTCACACTCAAATTTAAGTCAGCTCACCACCAGACTTAAGTGCAGGTGATGTTATAACACATTTTCCAACGGTATCTGACCATCAAACCAATGGATCATTTGATGCATACAGCAGGCTTATCAGCAACTTTATTGATGAGTTCAACCGCCGCATTGACGGAAAGAATGCTTTTTTGACCATGATGGAAATGTTTTCAAATCCTATCGCTGTAAATATGGCCACTGTCTTTAGTTATAATCAAGTCGCTAAGTTGCTAGACATGCAGTCAGATATCGAGCTCAGAAAATTATATAGAAGTGAAGACTTACTTGAATTATGGAGTCAAGTTCCAGAGGGAAAGTATCCCAACTCGATAAATCAATGCCCAGAAAAACGCTCTGATGTGGTCAACTTATGTAGATGAACACGTTTTAGCAAAATGGTCAGAATCAAAAATCAAAATCGCAATCGATTGACCGATGACCACCTCAAGCAACAACTGCGTACTGCATTCTCTGCAATTACGCCTCGCTTTAACACACTTCTTGGAGCTCAAAGCCAATGCCAAGTTGGACATTAAATTGATCTGTGTATTTTTTTCTTGATAGTGTTGCTATTCGTTGGTACGTGCATTCATGCTTTATAATTTTGGTATACCTAATGAGTGTATTTTTGAGGCTCCAAACGTACTCTGAAATTTGAAATGCCGCTCCGACACCAAAAAGGTTGGGAGCCACTGAACTAGATGCAACCATAATTATTCATTTGGATTCCCTCTGACGGTAATTGCCCTCAGTTTTAGCACAAGGTAGAGTATCATATAGTCTTGTACAACAAGTAATGTTCTCCTTCAACTCCTAGATAACCCACGTCTATACCGTGAAAGCATCAACCATGATTTGCCAGGCACATACGACTATCAGTATTAAAATTGGTCTGAGACTGCGATAGTGGTTAAGAACAATTGTTACAGTAGGAAACTCTTTCAATTAAAGGACCGAAGCTATATTACTTCGCTCCAACGTTGACGTGGCAAAGCAGTAAAACGTTTTGTGAACGTTTCGATCGGACTCTTTGTACACTTGATCAAATCTGCCCACAAAATAATGCTGGGAGACAGTATATTGATGACGTAATCCCCGGCGACCATTGGGTGGCGATCCTGGACGGCCATAACTATTGGGCAGAGATCGGCGACTATCACAGTGAGTATATATTCTATATATATATATATATATATAT
>ATSW01002486.1:0-13821 GCA_000444245.1 Botryllus schlosseri | reverse complement strand
GTCTCAGAACCTCAGAATGTTCATCCTTTGAATACATTTCTCCACGACCGCATCCTTGTGAAGTCGGTAGGATAGGCACGAATTAAAGATGATTCCAAGATATTTATGTTGTTTATTGATTAAAAGTGATGTACCTCCTATCTGAAGGTTTACTTGTGGTAGGTTCCTACGCTTGGAGAATATGACTACAGCTGATTTTTGCACATTGACACGAAGTCCCTATTTCGTTGTCCACTTGAGCACTTCATCCAAGGATTTTTGGATATTTTTCGCCGATGCGGTAATGTTCAGTCCTGTTTCCCACAAACATGCGTCGTCGGCAAACAGATTCATTGTGCTGTTCACTGCTGTGGGGAGATCATTAATCATGACGCTAAATAAGTCGGACTTAGCACACTACCCTGGGGAGTGCCATTTTCTTGAATGTATGTATCGGACAGACTTTGTCCTACGCGTACTTGGAAAGTGCGATTGCTGATAAATGAATATATCCATTTCAGGATGTTGCCGGATATTCCAAGCTTGTGAAGCTTATAGATCACACCTTCTCGCCATACCAAGTCATACGCTTTCTGGAAGTCAAGAAATACTGCTATTGTTGAGCGTTTGTTCCAAATTCCTTTGTATATTTCCTCATGAAGAGTCATGATGCAGTCTGTTGTCGATCTTCGAGCCCGGAAACCACTTTGCACATGACTAATCAGATCGTTGCTCTCCAGAAACCAATTCAGGCGATTCGCTATCATTCTCTCCATTACTTTGCACGTGGTGTTCGTTAACGATATGGGTCGATATGACGCTGGGTCGGACCTGGCTTTGCCCTCTTTTAGCAATGGGATGATTATCGCGTGCCGCCAGTGATCCGGGCAATGCCCATCTTTCCAATATCTATTGAAGATTGACAACAGATAATTTCGACTGCGTTGGTTAAGATTTCTTATCATCTGATAGCAAATTTCATCGGGTCCTGGAGCTGTACTTTTTCCTCGATTTAATGCTCTTTCCAGCTCATTCATGGTGAAAGGCTTATTAATACCGTCGTCTGTTGTATTTTCTGCTTGCATAATTGGCACAATGTATTCGTTTTTGAACTCTTGTCGTCTGACCCTGAACTGCAAATCTAGATTTTGGTCGCTACTGACCGACGCAAATTGTCCAGCAAGCGCGTTTGCTTTATCGGCGTTGTCTGTTAAATTAATGCCTTGGGACTTGAGGCTATTTATGACGTTCCATGTACGGGTCCCCATCATTGATCGTACTGTTCGCCAAACCTTTGTTAATTTCGAATTGCTATTCAGCGATAAACATAAATTTTCCCAGTGTGATTTTTTGGCAGCTAGAATTGTTTTTCTTGTTTCTGCACGCTGCTTCTTGAACGCGATCACTGAATCAATATGAAATGATAGTTTCATTTTCAGAAACGCCGCTCGTTTGCGACGAACTGCTCTGGAGCAGGATTCGTTCCACCAAGGAACACAGCTCTTACTGTGGGGTTTTGATACAGGAATGCATGTTCGTGCCGCTTGTATGATTGCTTGGACTGCATGTTCAATAGTATTATCACCCTTTTGAAGTCCTGACATTAATTTGTGTTCAGCAATTCGCCTATACCTGTCCCAATCCGCTTTGTGGAATGACCATGAGCGAAAGTGATTTTCTGGTATAGCGATTGGGATATTGATCGTGTTGAATATGACAAAGTGATCGCTTCCTAGTAGCCTAAGTGGTCTGTGACCGTGGTTTCTATTTTGAGTGCGATATCCTTTGATACAATGCATAAGTCTAACAGAGATGTGGCACCAAAATCCGACGCGATGTTGATGCGAGTGCCCGCCGTGACGTTGGTAATCACAAAATCATTGCTGTCGATCACTTCGTAAAGGTTCCGCCCATGTCTGTTTGTGCTTCTGCTACCCCATAATGGATGATGCGCATTAAAATCGCCTACAATAATTGATTTCGAAGACAGAGAGCTCATGCATGCTTCTAGAGTCGCCTTAGAAAGTGATCGATTTGGTGGAGCATAAATGTTCATGATGTGGATCCCGGTCCGTGGACATATGAGCATGCGACATTACAGCATGCGAGACTTCGGCATGCGACAATTGGGCATGCGACACATGCGCATGTGGGTTTAATTACGGGTTAGGGGTAGGTTAGGGTTAGATTTATGGTTGGGTTAGGGTTAGGGTTTAGGTTAGGTTAGGCTAGGTTAGGTTAGATTAGGCTATGTTTCGGGTTAGGGTAAGTTTTTGCGTTATACAGTCGCATGCTGAAGTGACGCATGCTGATGTGTTCAATGCTGAACTGTCGTTTTCCATTGTGTCGCATGCTCATATGTCGGGCAACCGTTGATCCCTTCAACCTTGATAAGCTGTGCTTCTATCGGGTCCAATCCGGTCAGTTCAATTTCCTCGTATTGTACCCTTTCCTTGATAAATAAGCAGACCCCACCCCCATATATGTCTCGGTCTTTTCGAATGAGCTTATATCCCCGGATTTTCGGCTTGTAACGGGACACCAAGTGTGACTCTTGTAATGCTATTATCTGCGGCTCTTCCGCTAATTCTTCTAAAAAATGTTTCAGCTCATTGATCTTTCTATATATGCCACGGCAATTCCATTGCATTATTGTGAAGAACGCCCTTTGTCCCTATACCCGACTTTTTGATGACATCTTGTACGTCTTTCGCGAGGAGTGGACCCCCAACGTCAGTCACATTCGTGGTATTCTCGATTGTTGGCTCGCTCGTTTGTTGACTGTTATGCGATTCCATACACTCTAAATTATGCGATTCCATACACTCTAAATTATCCATCTTATTTACTCCACTAAAGGTCAGATCGATCGCACCTCCAATATCGACTTGAGGAGTCGTCATCATGGCATTGAGTTGGTTAACTTGGTTGCCATTACTCTGGTTGAATGCGTGATTATTTGTCACCGAGATACCAAGATTTTCCCCCGCTGATTTTTCTATGATTGCTTCAATGTCGATTCGTTTTTTTTTTCTACAAAGCTTGTTAGCGTGTTTTTCATGACTTCGGCAATGAAATTAAAGAAACCGGAAATTGGGATAGTGATATGATCCCCTGTCTGCTGCACTATTGAGCTTTGTTTCTGAGATACTCTTTGGCGATACTGGTTTTCATCTGGTAGGCCTGGTAGGGCGTTTTTATTCGACAGTTCTGGAGAAATGTCCGCAATTCTATACGAGGTAGCGTTCGGTTTCGGCAATGGCGGGAATTCACTGAGAGGTGGCACTACCGGATCACTAGCTTCGTTTTGCAACGTATTCCGCGCAGTCCAATAGTCTACCTTGGTGTTCGCCATTATTTTCTGAATCCTAATTTCCTGTTGATACCTTGGGCAACCAGTGTATCGAGCAGAGTGAGAATTGCCGCAATTAACGCAGTGGAGAACACTACTGTCACACTTGTCATGGGTGTGGCGGTTTCCGCATTTAGAGCAACGCTGCGCGCTTCGACAATGCTTCGACTTATGACCGAAGCGATTGCAATTATAGCACCTAGTGGGCGGTTGATTGTATACGCGAGGCCTAAATCGTAAGAATCCTATCTTAACCACGGCTGGCAAGATTGTCGACGCGAAGCACAAAAGCACTGATTTACCGGGTATAGTTTCTCCATCAGCGCGATAGGAGAATCTACGCGCGAACGTAACATGTTGGTTTGCCAACGAATGCAATATCTCCTCATCCGACATTTCTAGTGGCACATTTGTAATAACTCCCTTCACTTCTACTGGTCTGGTATTGTATAATTCCGTTCGGACCTCTATCGGATTTGTGCTCGATCCGAGATCGGTGCATGACAGTAACTTCGAAACTTGGTCACTATTCGCACATTTTACACATATATCTCCAGAGGGAAGGACTTTCACATTCTTGTAATTGCCGCCGAGAACTGCGTATAACGATTTATTTATAGTCAACGGATTGTATTGCCGAATGCGCTTTTTTACACCTTTTATAATAACTGACTCATCAATACCAAATATTGTAGAATTCCCCGTCGCTACCTCCTTCGAGGAAGGCCCAGGAAGTTCTGAATCTGCGGAGCGCTTCTGCGCCCCGCCACTACCTGACATAACTTGACTGTTTAATAACCACACCAATATGCGATACAACTATTGTATACAGAGCTACAGAACGCTTCAGCTGATATAAGCCTACTGCTACGCAACTGTCGACTACGCGGCTAGTCGGTAATTAGGCGTGTCACTATACGAGATCACGATGAGACGTCCTATCTCGACGGCGCTCAACAAACGAATGGTCTTACTACGTTACTAGGGACTATGTAGTTAGTTACGAAATTAGGTGTGCTATCTTCCCAATCGGTATGGAACAACATCAAAATCATCACAAAGCAATATCGACTTTTGCTCCGGAACTGCGAGTTGGGAATCGCGTACCTGCAGCGAAAAGTTTGTTTAATTATAACGCCGAGAATTGTACGCCTGCGGCTAGTCCGTTAGCGTATTAGTGCTGATTAAATTATCCTTATACTCGACATGCAAAGTAAATTTGCAGGTATTCGAACGAAGCCCTATTCAGTTATAGTGCGCGTTCATATTCGGTCGTGAAATGCGGAGACCTAGCAATCGAAACCGCGATCTGTCTGCGCTCAAAATCGCATTTTACAATAATTAATTAGTGACGTTGTGTAGAATTTTGATATATCATCGAGCAAAGTTTGTGGTATTTGATCAACATGGAAATTCGTGCACTTTGCGTTTAGGTTATATTGAAAACATGAGTTACTTAACAACATTTCGATTCATAGGTGTGGGTAATTTAAAATACAGAGTATTAAAGTCATTAATGCATAGGTCACAATTCTGCTCGAATACAATGTGTACAAGTAGAGATTTCAAAGTAAGTACGTNGTTATGTTCGTAGAATAACCCCACTTCTACGTAACGATTTTTCAGTAAGTAGGTATGTTTCTAGGCTACTGTTACTTCTAGATATAAAGTACTAAATACACATATTAATAAAATATCTGGTGAATAAAGTCTTGTATAGACATCATAGTTTTCGAAATTTATGTATAATCTGAATGTTATGTATATCCAGAAAGCAAGTTAATGAATGTTATTTATTTCTCGGAAGCAAGTAATTCGATACATATTGCTAAATACACATGGAAAACCGGTATTGAAATTCACAAAACGATGAAATTTGCTCATAAATAACTAAGCATAACACGAAAAAAGTTCGATCAAGTCTCGGAATTTAATTATCTAACGTATAATGAATGTTATTCATTTCTCGGAAGCAAGGTATTCGATACATATTGCTAAATACACATGGAAAATCGGTATTGCAATTCACAAAACAATGAAAGTTACTCATAAATACACGCGGCTATAGTCTAGCGGGCTCGATGAACGTAAATAGCCTCAGGGACGGGGATTGGTGCGTCTATAAGGTCGATGATAACACTACTTACCGGTGTAACAGAAACCTCAAAAGAGGCCAAAACTATACATGTAATTGAGAGTATATCTCGGCAACGAAGCGTTTGAAATGTACCCAAGGTAGCAACTGTGGTATCCGATTTACAGGTGGTTATTACGATTTCAATGATCGCAACCATGAACATGAACAATGCTCATCTGTAACCGGAACACGATCTCGGCTTACCCGTCATTCTTGCTCGAGTCTTCATCGTGTAAGGACCTCTTTCCCAGCCCTCGCACGAGCAATCAACTGTCTCGGGTTCAGAAATTGGTTGTAGTCCTTTCCAGACAGGAATCCATGGAGGTTCAATCGTCTGGGAAGCGCAAACTGCAGAGCGATGCAGTAGCATCTAACAGCGATAGTGACAGTGATGTACGCGTATCCAATGCGAAAATTGTTGCTAAAGATTTCGCTAGTAAGGGTTCAAGTGAGACTTCTCCTGCTCAGCAAATTCCGTCTACTAGCGTAACTCCTGATGGAAGCACTAAGCCGGGAGACGTAAATTCAGTTAGCGAATTGAGAGTGGTTATATCTGGTGAAGGTACGTCGATGAGGCGACACCACCCTACCGTCGTACACAGAGCGCTTTTCGCGCTAATCGGTGACTATGAGGGCCCTCGACCCTTGCGTTCAGGTGACCTCCTGATAACGTGTAAAACTACAAAGCAAGTACAAACGCTATTACAATGTGGCAGCTTATCCGATAAAGTGAGCGACAGTATAATCAACGTCAAAACGTCTCTGCATCCTAGCAGATCTTATAGAAGCAGAGCAGTTATATCAGGTGTACCTCTAGGTATCTCCGACTCCGAACTCGTCGAAGAACTTTCCAACGTAGGAGTATCATCTGTTAAGCGCCTGAAGAAAAGAGAAACAAACGGGTACTCTCCCTCTCTCTCAGTTCTCCTGCTTTTTCATTCTGAGAAGGTACCTGACAGCGTAAGCTACTCGTATCTTAGGTTTAGGACCAGGCCCTATAACCCGCCACCGCTACGCTGTCACCAATGCAATCGGTTTGGTCATCATCGGGGTTTGTGCAGAGGCCATGCGTGCTGTAGTAAATGTGGTAGTCAGGATCACGAGTATCTCTCTTGCACCAAGGATAAATTTTGCGTCAACTGCAAAAAACCTCACAGTGCCGCATACGGTGGTTGTAGCGTATACAAAACCGAAGCGAAACTACAAATCCTCAAGGAGCGTGCAAAAGTTGGTTATTCTGAAGCGAAGGTGATTTTAAACTCGGTCACCGTCGATACCTCTTTGAATACATCTAATATCCAAAGGACTTTTAGTGAAGTCCTCGCTAGCGACTCCTCCACAGCTTTCCGGCGACCACAACCTCGGCGCATCAAAATCAGTTCGATCCGCAGCAAACACACCATTTCCGCTCCTGCCCCCAATGACGGGGATTTGCGACATCTCAATCAGACCCAATCGAAGGAAAATGCTGTTAGCCTTTCTGATGAGAATACCCCTATGTCTTCGTGTCTACCACCCACACCTGATCTTTCGCAGTTACTTTCCCTACTTGTAGGAATCGTTGAATATACGATGGAAGCTGTCNAATCTGGTCAATGCAACGCGCTTGAAATCGTTTCCAGAGCATGCCTTAAGNATGGTTTTTCGGCTCCCGTTCCTAAAGTAAATGCCTAATCAAGCTCTTCGTTTCATCCAATGGAATTGTAGAGGTAGGCCTATTTANCGTAAACTACCCGAGCTGAAACAATATGTCCACNANCTCTCAAATCCCCCTGACGTGATATTGCTTCAAGAGACTCATCTCATCGATAAGTATTCCCCTAAATCGACGGGTTTTCGGGTATTTCGTAAAGACAACTCGCTTCATTCCGGTGGCCTGGCCATTTTTGTGCGGGAATCTCTTCTCGCGACGCAGATCCAACTTGACACCCCATCTTGCATTGAAGTGTTAGGTATATCCATCGGCCACCTACGCATCTGCAANGTCTATATGAGCCCTACCGCAGTCTCAGAAGAGGAGAGTGNTTTTGTNTTNTTGGAATCGCTGTCACNTCNTTCAATAATNTTCGGNGATTTTAATNCCCACCATCTNTCNTGGGGNCAANGAAATAACCGNCGGGGCCGCCTCNTATTTGACGCTTTCGACCNAAATGGATTGGTTGTGTTGAATAGCANCTCGCCAACNCATATNNATATTGCCTCCAACGCCATAAACCGCTACTCGCTACTTGATTTATCTATCGCATCAGCTGACGTANCTTCGAAGTGCCGAACCGAAGTCACGGATCGGTTACTGGGAAGCGACCACTTTCTTGTAATAACTACTTTCAAAGAAAACTTTTCGAATGAAACGAGCAGAAAAAACTCGTGGAATTTTCGCAGAGCGGATTGGGTGGCCTTTGAGACAAAAATNGACAGTAGCTTAGAATCGTCCGACTGTCAAGATGTAAACATTTTGAACAGCACTTTCTCAGAATGTGTTATAGACGCGGCGNNATCATCAATTCCGAAGTCCCATTTGTCGAACCGAAAACCTTCTGTGCCATGGTGGAATGCGTCTTGCGATAGGGCTGTAAGACGCAAGAGAGCTGCTTTCCTCAAAATGAAACGAAGTTTCTGCATAAACGATGTCGTCCAATATAAACGCCTGCGGTCGGAATGCCGGAAAATGATACTTTCTTCCAAAAGGCAAAGTTGGGAAAACTTTTGTTCTAGTCTTAATGATTCCAGTGATTCCAGTAATTACTGCAAAGTTTGGAAGGTCGTTCGCTCCTTTTCTGGTGTTCGTTCCTATATTACCATACCTCCGATCACTGTCGGTGGCGTCGTTACTGGTGGGGACGACAGGTCGAAGGCTGACGCTCTAGCCTTGCACTTTTCGTCGGTTAGCAGTGACAGCAATTATACGTCAGCATTCCGAACAAGGAAGGAAGCGATAGAAGATCAAATAACCTCCTGAATCACCAGTCTCTCAGCAGCTAACAATGATGTCATCAACCGCCCTTTTTCCATTGCCGAACTGAAATCGGCCATCTCGTCTCGAGGAAATACCAGCCCGGGCTTGGACGATATCGCTTACCCCATGTTGAAGCACTTGTCTGACAAGTCCCTAACATATATACTTCATTTGATCAACTCTTCATGGAGAAATGGCTTTCTGCCCGACTCCTGGAAACACTCCGTTGTTGTCCCCATATTGAAAGGTGAGAAAGACCCGGCTGCGGCTAAATCCTACCGTCCCATTTCGCTGACCAGTCATTTATGTAAAGTAATGGAAGTTATGGTAACGAGTGCTTGAGATGGCACTTGGAATCGAACTCCCTTCTCAACGCCGCTCAGTCTGGATTTCGCCATGGACGTAGCACTCTGGATAACATCATGCAACTTCATGATACCGTGTATAAAGCGGTAAACAATCGNTATTCCGTGATTGCAGTCTTTTTAGACATCCAATCCNCGTATGATATGGTCTGGCGCAACGGTCTNNTGTTCAAACTAACGGAGNTTGGGATNAAAGGGCAAACGCTGNTTTGGATAAGGAATTTTTTGTCACACCGATCNTTNCAAGTTCGAGTCGGTAGTTCACTATCNAACGTTCATNANTTNNAAAATGGCCTGCCACAAGGTAGTGTCATCAGTCCTNTGCTNTTTGCAGTCATGATGGCCGACCNCNCGTTNTTGGTCAACACCTCCCATGCACTCTTCGCCGACGACCTCTTGCTTTGGGACTGCGGTCTCTCTATCCCAAATCTACTTCCGTCCATTNAGCGTTCCCTGGACTCNATACNAGAATGGTGTGACAAGTGGGGNATGCTCTTGTCTAAATCCNAAACCGTCGCAATGNTATTTACACANAAAAGGAAAATTCCTCCTCTNGCTCTCCAACTGGATGGTTCAAATATACCGTTTGTGGAAACATTNAAATATCTNGNCGTCGTTTTTGACNAGAGGCTATCGTACANANCACATATCGACTANATCTCTTCTAAATGTAACAAAAGACTAAATTTGNTGANAGCTCTCACTGGCACAAGTTGGGGAGCTAGTAAGAAGAGTCTCCTGTNTGTCTACCGANCCCNCGTTCGCTCCATCATCGAGTACGGAATGCCGGCATACTTCTTTGCGCCCGCTACCCACCTGAAGAGGATCCAGACCATACAGAGCACAGCCTTGCGTATCTGTACCAATGCCATGAAGAGTACCCCGATCCGTGTACTTCAAGCCGAATGTGGGGAAATGCCGTTACATATGCGGCACAAGTGTATTTCTATGACTTACCGCTGTCACCTCTTGAACCAGGATCCGAACAACTCTTTCACTTGTAAAATTATTAAAGAAACATGGCACGATATTGACAGTTTCGTTAATCCAAGCTTTCAAACGTTCAACACTTATACTAAATCATCGCTATTCAATGGTTTCAGATTGGACAGGTACCGGCTACCCTTGTCTCCACCTTGGTTGTTGCCTCAACCAAGTGTGGATTTGTCTCTCCTCGCAGAGAGGTCTTCAAGGGACGTTTTCGGAGCCTACCACCAGATTTGTTTGAGTCATGTTGCCGACCATTACGATGAACACGTGCTTATATATACGGACGGGTCTAAATCTCTAGCTGGAGGTGGAGTGGCTTTTTGCGTCCCGTCACTTGATGTGGCAGTAGGTGAGGCCTGTTCAATGGATCATTCGGTCCTGTCGATCGACCAAGCACTGAGCTGGATCTCCAGAAACCGATCCTCGTCAAACAAATTTCTCATTTTGTCAAGTGCTCTAGCTTGCATTAGTAACTCCAACTTGTATCCTGTTCATAGGCTCGTATATGAAATTTTGTCCTCTATTGAGCAACTCAGACGACGTGAAGTCAGCGTGTCATTCCTCTGGATCCCCGGTCACGTAGGCATTCACGGCAATGAAAAAGCGGACAGATTGGCCAAAACTGTTTCCGACTCCCCGCCGAATTACCGGGATCTGCCGATGCTCTCGGAACAAGAAGCTCGCCGTATCGTACGTCTTCACTGCGTGACGTTGTGGGATCATGAATACCGTATATCCGAAAAAGGAAGTCAATATAAATCCTTCAAATCCTCGGTTTGTGATTCTCTCCCTACTTGTGGAAACCGCCTTATAGATGGCATCATGTTTCGTTTAAAATCTGGACATTGCCGATTGAACGCTCATTTGTTTAAAATTGGAGTAGTTGAATCTCCATATTGTAGTTACTGCCGATACCCCGAAACCACCGAACACTGTTTAATATGTTGTCCAAAATATGCTTTTCACCGTGAATTTCTTATCGATAAATGTGCGCAACTAAAAGTGAATTTTTGTATTACCGATTTACTCCTTAATCCTCAAATAACGCCTTATGCTGTTGAATTTGTGTTATCGTGCAACCGCAATTTGTAACTTGAGTTTATCATGCTATTCTGATAATTGATTTGTTTTCTTGTGCAACCGCCTTACCCTCGTGTGTTCTGGTGATACCGCCTGTTATGATCTGAGTGCATCCAATTTATTCCGTTTCCGCCATTATTCATGTACAATGTTATTGGTCGTGGCGCAAAAGGCCGTCAGGCGATAAGCGCCATCATTTATGTTTAATAAACAACAACAACAACAATCTCGGCTTACCAAATTGGAAAAATAGTCTGATTGAAAGAGAGATTTGGAAGCGATAAAAGTAGAAATTGAATTGCAATACAAGTACGAAGTAGCCAAGTAATAAATCCTAAATTGTAGAAATATTTTATAACTGTAAATCTAGCAACATACTGAAAAGGATCCAGTTTTCAGCGGTGTACGCTTTGTTAATTATGATGATTTGTAGGGCTGATCTCATCAAAGGAGTAAGTAGCTATAGTATATAGGCTATGCACTACGCAACTATGGTAAAAACTAATATATAGGTCTATAGCATCGGTCACCAACGTTTTAGAAACCAAAAGTATGTAATGGCTACTTACATAGCCTGTCTCGTTCTTGTGGTCTGTAGCATTATGATGTTTTTTGACTGCAATGGTCATTTACACCAGGCCGATATCCAACATTATGATTCCATATATGCCGACTTATAGCACGGCCCACTTCTAGGCCTAGATATAGCCTGCGTGTGAAAGATGGCCGATGTGATTGGAGACATGTCATCAACTCAATCAGCGAATCAGCTAACCGTGTAGGTATTATATAATTGCGAATCTTATTCCAAGGAAATCTGCAATCCTATCACGAATCTAACTTTGATTTTCCACAGTTTGAATGTTTTCAACCATTCAAGTTTGATATTAGTGAGTGACATACCCTCATTTAGTTTAGGTTTAGGTCAGTGCCGCACCAGCCATGAATAGGCTTCTGGTTAAGATCATTCAAATCGTGATTCTTTTTATTTTTTTACTCATAATAACAACAGCACGAAAAAAAGAAATGGGATGGATGACGACCATGTTAATCAAGTGGGTGAAGGATAACGCTTAAACTTTAAAAATGCGGGGCCGTGAATCAACATCCAGATAGCTGAAAACGTTAAACCTATGTGATAATGATGGCTCGCTAGAATCATTACTGATCTGTTCTAGTAGCGAGGAAACATGTTGAGTCAAATCGGGAGCATCCATAATAGTTGCATTTTCATCTTGATCGATGGGAGTGGTGTCTGCCAGCAAACTGGATCAGAGATGAGGAAATCTTTCGAATTCGATAGAGACTCCGGATTGCGCTTCGTTTGCAGTTTTCCACCAGTGACTTAGAAATAGCAGCAGCTTGTCGCAGATAACTAACTATATAGTATCCGCAGCATAACGCTAACATATTGCTTGACTATCGCTCTTTGCTCTTTCCCCGTCTGTCTGTCAAATGAATGAACTGTACCGGTGCCGGTGACGAGATGCTATCTTCAGCAGAGGTTATCAGTAACGAAGTACTTCTACTTTTTCGAAGTACTCAAGTAGTTTTCCTCTACTTCTGGTACTGACTCAAGTAGGTATGATTTTCGCTACTTCTACTTCGTAATATTTTGTGATCTGCTTACTTACTTTTCGCTATTTTCAGTTTGTCAAGTAGAAGTAGTTCAATCTTCCAATCAGGTAAATAGCCTGAGGAATTTCGGGGCTGTTTTCACGGAGTATCAACATTTAATTTTCATAAAAGTTTAGTAAAGCCCGCGCGCAGTGCTGGATACGGAGTGTTCAGTATGATTTCACGAGTGTATTGGTGAATATAATTTAGGTAGAGGGTTGGCGTGGTTCCGTTCACACCACATTGTCGCCCTTCGTCCATATCAAATAATTCATCACAGTATATATGGCTCATCATAACGCTTCAAATTTATGTTTCGCAATCTAGCATTTAGGCTACTTGTCATATCGTATTCTAGCATGTCCATTGTCCATGTGCATGGCGTGTCCAAATCTGGAAAAGTGGACTTTGACCTTTTTTTAGTTTTAGAGCTGTTTTAGCACACCACCTTTGCAACTTTCTGGACTAAAAACATGAAATACATGTTCTGCTGTTAGAAGTAGTATTTATATTTAACTTTCACATCCCAGTATCATATACTTTGAGTTATAATTATTATCAGTTCTTTTGTCTGGATAACAGGCGTGTTGAAGTATAAAAGCAAGTGTAGTAATGCCTTTAATTTCTGGAAATAAATCTACACAATATGGCATTTTTACGGTCCACCATATTTTTTATTAACGTTTACTAATCTCGCAAAGTGTTTACACCGTGTACTATGCAACTTCTCCGTATCGCTCTTCGACTAAACTACGGGCCTTATAGTGTGGGGAATGCTGGCGCCATACCATGCTATTTTCTAAAACGTGGTGTTCGAGAAAATAAAGGATTAGCATCGCATTTCCATATCAATACTATCATTTTCATCCCATGATGTGGAGGAATAGGCCTACTTATGCTATCAAAAATCAAGCTCGTCACCTATCGCATATAGCTGAATTTGCACCTTTTTACAATACATGTGAACGAATTAGGATCGTTTTCATAACTACTTACTTACTTGAGTACTTTTAAAGTCAGTCAATTCTACTTCTACTTCAAGTAGTTTTAGGTTGCTTATGGAAGAAGTACTTCTACTCGTACTTGAGTAGATTTTTTCGTCCCTACTTCTACTTCTACTTGAGTAGATTTCATGACTACTCTGACCACCTCTGACTTCAGTGTATATAAAATGCACATGGTTGTACGATAATAACATTCACGCATCTCATCCGACAATTTGATAAAAAATTAAATATAGAAATGGTAAAATTAAAATTAAAAATCAACGAAAAAAACTGATTTAAATTAGAACCCTAGCCATGAACCTCACCGTACGTCACTGATTCAGAGTTCTGGGCAGAGG
>ATSW01002485.1:0-18794 GCA_000444245.1 Botryllus schlosseri | reverse complement strand
ACTCAGTGTCGCACTGACCATATACACTATAACTGTACCGCAAACGAAAGTTATTCCGTATACTTCTACGTCACTTGCCTCGCCACATCAAAGTATTTTTGCAAATGTTCAATTGCGAAATTGCCAGAAATAGGCAGTGCGGTATTTACACCTGTTCGGGAAATAGTAATCCGAGATGCGATCGGATTAAATTAATGGCTCATAACCTGAGCTGCAGCGCCCCCAGATGGCGATGTGGATTTTGAAGGGGCGGGAACAAGTAGGGGAGCTGGGACGTTACGGTGGCGCTGAAGAAACATGACGTACCGCCGGTAGCGGTATAAATGATGCAGTGCATCTAATATGGATCTATACTTCTATGATATAATTATAGATTTTTATATCCCTGAGATCTCGTTGCAAAATACCTCTTAACAAAATTTATCGAATATCCAAAATTTTCGTCACACTTGATGCAAAATATAACAAAGATGTATGCAATATGTTTCCACTAAATGTAAAATGCCAATACTTGCTTCTTGTACGTACTTTTCAGTCGTTCAGTCTTCCTTAATACAGCTGCATCGTCTTAGATATGTTTCGAACTAGGTGTTGTACCTTGCAGCACGAAACGTGTCGAGCGGCTCTATAACACTTTTGACGGTAAAGTTACGATCTTGGCAGCTGTCGCACCTTATTCACCTTATCTGTACAGTAGACATGCTTTGAAGCCTTCTTGCAGAAATGATAAACCAAATATCCTTGTGTATTTGAGAGCTACAAAATGAAAGTGTCAGTGTATTTCTTTATCGTATACCATAAAGAATAATTCTGTTCTGCGTTGTGACACACAATCTCACATGTACGTTATACAGCAGGTGTGGGCAGAGCGAGCCGCACATCAAAAATCTTAGTTTTAAAAGAGCCACAAAACAAAAATTCAAAAATACCAATTTATTCCGTCATAATGAAATGCAGGCTATCGAGTAAGATTTATTAATGTGGTCATTTACGGCCGTTCAAAGATGAATTTTCTCAAATTGTGCTGGCTACTTCATAAAATTGTTAGGTTACCTAATTAAAGGCTGCACACTAAAGTTGGTTCCGTTCCAACCAGTAGCCGAATTGCTACAAAAGAAGAAGTTTTATATTTATTGTATACAATAAACAAACAAAAAAATTCACAAATTTTTTCACCCATGAAATTGTTAGACTGTCCCTAGAAACGATGCTCAGCAAATTTGGCTCAATTCGAATCAGTAGAAGCGAAGCTATTGCATTCGGAGAATTTGTGTTTGAATAAAATGACATTTACGGTGGCCAGGCGGGTTGTGACAAGAACCAGCTTACGTCTGGCCTAGACCTGGCACTAAAACATTTTTGACTCATTTCCACAGCTTAACCATGCTACTCTATATCTAGTTCTAGATATCCCTGGCAAGGCGTATTGCAATTTACATTGCGTGCCCGCCTGCGTCGCCTAAAAGGGATGATTTGATTGCTTGATCAATAGGTTCATATTAGTGATGAGCATAGGCGCCGACTTTTATTTTTGCATGGGGTGTCATCAGGCGCGTAGCCAGGGGTGTCGAAACCCCTTCCTTTTGAAACGCAAAACCTCGTCCTTTTGATATGACCATTCTGACGCTAATATTCAGTTGCAATTCAACAAATCGTATTATCAGTGTTACGCGGGGCCGAGACCAATTAGCAAGATTCGTCTGTGCACGCATATCGCATCGCACAATGCAAGGTGAATCGATCTCCCGCTGAGATGATTGCGGAATTAGGTTATTGATTGCCGCGCGCTCGGCATTCGTCGCTGGACTGAGCACGAGCACTCGAGCAGTAACACCACGCGATAATTCTAGAACACGAAAGACAGACAAGAATGATGATTACAAACGCGCGAGGCAAATTGGTAATTATCCCTTACCGCCAACACATGGGTTTTTACATTTTACTTGGTATTTAGTAGCTCGCATTGCGACAATTGGTTGCTGATTAAAACATCGATTTTTACTGCATTGCTACATTTCCCGATTTACGTTCGCAGTAGTATAATTGGATTCATATTATGGTCACGGGAATAAATTCCAACTCGCATGCACACACAATAAAACACTGTTCAACTTTGCGCTCCGAAAATATTTATCACAAAAATGGTTAACAAAATATTTTAAATGCAGCTTGCGGCCCTAATTGATGCATATAATGCACTTTAATTAGAGGGAGGTGGACGTAAACTCGGTCTTCAAATCGCGATAGGAGATGGTGTTTCTCGGAGCTCGCGATGAAATCTACGTTTCTAACGATGAGGTCGAATTTGTACATTTAATAAGGATCGTAAATTTGCTGAAATCGGCATCAGTACGCTGTGCGAAATACATAGTAGTGATCAATTTTATCGCACTGTACAATCGGTCGGCAAAGTTGAGTGCGCTAGTCAATAAGTCATACCTAAATACCCAGATTGGGCAATGGCAACGAGCACAATTTGTTAAGGTTCAGACGTGGGCATAAGTTTTAATCAAAAAGATACATAAACAGTCACAAACAATATTACACTCAGAGATTGTTAATGTTTGGCGAAAGTGTTTCTGCGGACGGTAGCAGGCCCGCATGCGGACGGTGTCCGGTCAATACCGAGAAAACCATTACCGAGAATGCCATTACCGAGAATGGACACCACCGAGAATGGACATTACCGAGAATGGACACCACAGAGAATGGACATTACCGAGAATGGACACCACCGAGAATGGACATTACCGAGAATGCAATATATGCAATGCAGGCATGTTATGCATATGCACAGGTCGTGTCTGTGCATCACGGCGTCGCCACATTCGGTATCGATGCTCAGGTATAAATTTCTCGAAAACGTCAGTCCCAGTAAGCTATATTCTTGACGTTGGTCATTCTCGGTAATGTCCATTCTCGGTGGTGTCCATTCTCGGTAATGACCCTTCTCGGTAATGTCCATTCTCGGTAATGTCCATTCTCGGTAATGACATTCTCGGTAATGTCCATTCTCGGTAATGGTTTTCTCGATATTGGTATAGAACCCATGCGGACGCGCTAAATCAAACCACCGACGGTAGTGCACATGAGATATCGATGAACCATTTCGCATACAAATGATTCTCGCTAATTTGCAGTACGCAGCATCGATAATACGAATTAGTGATTTGGCATTTAAGAACGCAGAAAGCGCAGAAAGCGCGCATCTAATCAGTAATTCCTCAACTTGCGTACAGCACAATGGGGTTCCAAGTCTGACATCGCGACAATTGTTTGTACATTATAACGACGTTTTAGCTGCATTGTTGCATTTCCCGATAAAAGTTGGCAAAGCCTTGTTAGAGTAATGAATATGCGCACTTTGCGCAGTAATGACTTTCAATTCGCAGGCTCACAAACACACTGTCTTATTTCGCGCTCCAAGCCTCTAATTATAGAGACTATAACGGAACTAACTCAAGAATAATTTTGTAAACGAATGTGGGCGCAAATACAATTTAATTACGAGAAGGAGAACGTGAATTCTCTCGTCTTGTCGAGATAGAAGATGGTGTTTCTCAGCGCAAGCGTGTGGAAATCGACGTCGTAAACGAGGTTGCTTCGATTGTCTAATTATAATTAGTGATTACTAATCAGTAATCACGGAATACAATTTATTGGGGCGTCGCAAACGAACCAGCGTATTCAATTCGCGCGCGTATCGGTTAATGGTAAATAGTTGGCATTTACGCGCTATCACGGACTCGCTAATTGACAGTGCTGATGATTTGAAATCGCAGACGGCGGGCGTTGAAAATCTTATTGTATGGGGTGGCCGCCACCCCATAAATGTGTAACTCGTAACTCGTAACTCGGCGCCTATGGTGATGAGCATCGGAGCGGATTCGGAGCGGAGTTTTGCCGATTTTGTGACAGTCGGAGCGGATTCGGAGTTTACTACAGATATTTTTTCGGATAATTTCGGAGTATTGCAACTTTTGTCTCCGATATCTTTGGAAAGCTCTGACCAGAATACACTCCTGATTATGATTACAAACCAAAACACAGACAGTTGACACCTTGTAAAGTTGTAATATGACGGGTAACATGCAAAAATGATTGCCGAGTGCATAAAAATCAGCCATCTGCACTGCAATTGGGAACTGGAGAGTAGACAATACTATGAGGCCAACCCTATTATCACATGTATCATGCTTGCCACTGTTTCGGATACTTGACGAGATTCATCGGAGTATCTCGGAGTCTGGGATTGAACTCTTCGGAGTTGAGGGAGTTTTCCTCAGACACTAAGTTGTCGGATGGATTCGGAGTCTCGAAAAGCACGATCCACTCATCACTGGTTCATATACTCGACTACCGTATGACTAAACGGATTGGGAAGAAGGGTTTGTATACAAGAGGGGGTTCAAAGCTTTTCCCGTATGGAATTAATAAGATAGAACCATGGTGATTGGGATTGAATGCTTGTGATGGCAATGCGTTTTCGTCGTTCGGTTCATTTTGTGGAATATTATTCGCAGGAAGCTAACTGACCTCTGTATCTCCGGAATAGTCAATACCGTTTTCTCTCAAACCGTTTTGGTACGGTAACTTGCGTTTTTGGAATAGTATTGTGTTTCTTGATTAAGGATTTAATATAAGTTTGTAAAGTTTGTACTATCCCTGCTAAAGAGCACATGAGTCACTCTCGCACTTATCAATATGTGTCAATCTGCCGAATACCGTCTTAAGTTGGTTGATATAAAAATATCCAATTATATTGGAATCTGACCGGGGTACAATTAAAACGTAAGTAAAAAGTCCAGCATAATCTGTTTTTCGATAGTAATTATTTGCGCCGATGCATTGACAAGTCGTAAGCAAAACTGCCATTTATCAATATGCATGAGACCTCCTCTTGAATTAGTTGATAATATTGACATATGATCGCGACACAATTGCAACGTAAGTAAGAAATCCGGTCATATATTTTTCAGCGGCAAGTCGTAAGTATTCACTTTGATTGTATGCATTACATTGAATCGTACAAAACTGCAACAACCGCCAGTGCCTTTGTTACAATCGAAAGCTATGATGCTGGGTTCGTATGGATCCGTTGTGATTCTACGTATTTTACTTCCGAAAAATGTAAGTAGTTGTTGTTTGTGTTATTTCAAAAGCTCCACCACGATAGTTCAGATGTAGTGGTACTTATTATTATAGGCCCTAAAATAGATACTTAATGCGAGTATGGTTGAATCGACCGAATTGAGCATAACGCCTGTAACCCCTGGCTAAGTGGCTATGCCACCACATACAGTATAATACACGCTGTCTTCGGTTGTCGTTATGGCAAATTACAACATGTATACCAATTGAAAAAAAAGAGAAAGTCGAATAGGGAAGTGCTATTTACATTGACGATCTAGAAATGTCTGTCGCAAGTAGAACTCCAGATATACCGATACCCCATTGTGAATTTTACGTCGAGTACAGTGGTCTGCATGACTTTTCTTTCCGGCTTTCAGATAGTATAGCCTGCCCTTGCGAGGCTTAGACATATAGCCAAAACCCATACTTCTAGCAGAGACTGACGGAGACAGAGACTGGCGGAGACCGAATGCTATTCATAAACAAATTGCAAGTGCCAATCATTACTAAACGGAGCGTAGCCGCTCGGTGTGGCAGGTTTTCATACATTCATAATATCCACAGGTTTGCGGGTAATGTAAGCTGATTCTGATTGCATTTTTTGCGACTCTTATGGACTTGAATATTTGCTGTTATCTTCATATATGGCAAAATTTCTGGGAAAGTGTTGATCACGTAAACAAACTACTCATGCTTAATACAGGAGGAACTCAAGATACATAGCTACATAAACTCTTATGTCACCCGCGTATGGAATCCTCTTTCCGGCTTTCAAAAGCGTTCAAAGGCGGCGTGGACATAAATTTTACTCGTTATCTTAGCCTTGGTAGACGGATATTGACAAGAGCGAAGAAAAACTGCAATGGTCTCCTAGGACGGATGGAACTAGAACTGCATCGTTTGGTGTGAAGGGTGATCAGATCATGTATGTATATCAGATATGTATGTATCAATTGTATCATTGTATCATGTTGGTGTGACGGGTGATCATCATGTATTTGGCGGATATTTCTTTTACGGAATTCGACGCTGCATAGTGCATATCACATAGCTTTTGAACACTGTGATTGTGATTATGTGTGCTCCCGACGCTCCGGTCACGCGATCGGCGGAACGGACTCGAAGGCGTGAGGACTGGTTGTGATGTTTTACTGGAATGCTTTTAAAATACATTGAACTATATTACAAGCTATCGCGGCCCAATGGCGAATATGAAGATGACTGATATTGTGAGGAGTTATGTAGACTATCCAACAGCTGGTGATTTTGCAAAGTGGGTTGAGAAATTGGAACTGGTCGCCGAGCTGCAAGAACTGACGGACAGACTGCCAACTATTTTCCCATTGCTGTTGGATGGCTCTGCATTTGCAGTGTTCAATCAGGTGCCAGAAGGGGACAGGAAGGATTACAAGAAGTCGAAACAAGCTATTTTGAACGCGTTTGGAGTAGATTGCGATGGCGCGTATAGAGAATTCCAGCGAAGAATACTGCTAGATGAGGAACCTGTCGATGGTGTACCTTGCCGACCTAAAAAGGCTTGCGCTATTGATTGGGATGAGAGTGAATGCATCCGAGGCGTTAATTCGGTGCGCGTTTGTAAATGGTTTACCCTCAGAGGTTTCATGTCAGTTAAAGTCTGTTGCAGAAGTGGACAAAATGAATTTGAGTGATCTCGTCGCGCGCACACGAGTTATAATGTCGGTCAGGAGCGGCTTCAATGTATCGTGCACGGTCGGCTCGCGTCAGCGGAAGGACAACCGTTTTTTCTGCGGGAAGCGTGGCCACTTTGCTAACGAATGCGCGCCCCATTAAAGAGCCAAGACATGAAGGTAACGAAACGGCCAGGAGACAACCAAGATGTTTTTCCTGTGGTAAGCTTGGTCATATAGCTCGACAATGCAGAGCCGATGAACATCACAAGATCGCAGCAGAAAAATTACCAAGGAGAACCGTCAGTGCCGGACGCGTTCTCCCGTATTCACAAGAGGCAAAAAAGATGCTACCGTTTGTCACGGTGACAAGGCTCAGTCCATGGACCGACTTTTTTCCTCATTTCTATAAACAACATTGCTAATGCATCTCTGTTTCGCACAACTCTATTTGCTGATGATACTCACCCCTTTATGACCTCCAGCACTGTCGATGATTAGCATGCATCTGTAAATAGGGAGCTCCCAAAAGTGTCGAAATGGCTACAAGCAAACAAACTAAGTCTGAATGCAGATAAGACCGAGATGCTCTTTCTAAATAATGTCGCCACCAATCAAAATTTCACTGTGAACAACAATCATAAAAAAATATTCATATGTGACTTGGCAAAATACGTTGATGCCAAAATGTCATGGAAGCAGCATATTGAATGTACAATATCAAAACTAGCGCGATGTGTGGGAACAATGACCCGTCTGCAATCTTTGGTCTCTAGATCAGTGCTTCTCAACCTATGTGACGGTTCGCACTTATGCGAATAAAAAAAATTGCAGTGCGAATGACGAAGGTGGTGCGAATAGTGCGAATGAAAATCCGGATCAAGTGCGAATGGAATTCGTGAATAATTGGTAATTCTTCTGACGTGGAATAATTCAAATAAACCTAATAGGAAAATCAAGGTCAGTGTAGCTTTTGTAGTGGAGACGCAATTGTAAAAAACTTGTTTAACTGACGACGCACCACTAATCGTATCTCTCACAAGCCGTAGTGTAATAATATTTTCGCGCTATAATTATTACATAACCAAACGCCTGGTTTGAAAGCTGGCGCAGTGACAGACATACAGTAGCCTATATCAGCCCGTCTGAGGCCGCGACAGGCTGAAAAAAATGACATCAAATTCACTTTCTGCTTTCTTTCGCTAAACAATCATCATATTTTCGTAATAACTGTTTCATTAGCACCAGGCACGAGGATAGTAGTAAATACCATCATTACAGACTCACATTTGTAAGTTACTGTAACGCAATTTTTTATCCCCTTTAACGTATTAAGGTATGGACCGCAAAGGGTATAATTTCGGGTCGACACAGTGCCAGAGCTATCTGTTTATATGTATGTAATATTTGTTGCATTTATTGCAAAAATCCTGCGATAGTTTTTACATATCTAAGGTCACTGTGTTGGGTACTGTAGCCAATGAGCGAGACACGCATAAAATATGGCTTTATCATGAGAATTCATGATAAGATTTATCCGACTGTTTTTTTTTCTGGAAAACATGGTCGAAGATCGTTGCGATGAACTAGTGTAGGGGTGTGCAGCGAGCGAATACAGGCCTATGAGACTCATTCATTTCGAGGCCAACCCCTTCTGCGTCGGGGCACATGAAGACGTAAAGTTTTGGCGAACAAACCGCTGATAAAATGTGGTGCCAAAAACATAAGTGGCGACAAAACCTAGGTCTAAAAATGACCGATGCTGGATGGCCAAACCTTTCAATATGTATATTGTATATGCTCCATTTGTCGGCACGGAATAGTCCCGATCTTGCAATCTGAGTAGACATTAGTACAACTGCGACACGCAGAGGAATTTAATTTGCCCATGTTTTGTAAAGCTGTGTTGGGTAAAATGATGGTGTGCGCGTTCTGTATGTCATACATGTCCGTAAAATCGTAGCTTACAACTGTAATATTAAAAATGAATCCCTTTTCATGGGTGAGGCTCGGGTCGCGAGATGCCACAAAAACTAAGATTTTGGTGTTAGTCTAAAAGCTGGTATACCGTTAATAAACTGTAATGAATTCTCAAGTTAGATTGGGCGAAAGAGCAGAACACACAGTATCGTAAGTTTATTTGCTCTACTCATATACTCGCGAGACGGAAGTTGGAGCAACGTATCATAAGGTAGCGAGCTCTAATGTGCCTACTCTCCTTGATCGTTTTGCACCTTATGTTCCAAGACATAAGGCGAAAGCCTCAACACAAACATGTGGGGTTTTTGCCATTTCGACAAAATAGAGCCTCCGGGACCTTTGCGTCAGCTCTCAAAAACGATTTCTGCCAGCAAGCATTTTTCACTCGCGAAAAATACGCTGTAATTTGGATAGGAGTGCAGAACACATTTCAAAACCTGGCCCTTCAAGCACTAGTAGACGTTCTTGTTCAAAACCCAAGAACATGTTTGGCCGAGAAGTGTTTTTAGTAAAATAGTTGAAATCAAAACGAGCGAAAAAAGTTGCAATTTTAATGAGACACTTGATAGCTTAAGGCTTAAGCTACATATTAGCCAATGTGTCGCACATCTGAACAAATGTTGTTAAGTATCTTCATCGTCTTTTTGTATAACAATTTTCGATTAGTTTGTGCGAATGACATTAATTTTATAAAAAAAAGTGCGAATGGAGCTCAAAAAGGTTGAAAAGCAACACTTTAGAACGAACCACCTATTTCTCACCTTTTCACTCTCACCTGCAATATGGACTCGTAGTGTGGGGAAATGCATGCAAAACATTGCGATACCGTTGATCTCATCTGCACCCTTACGTACCAAATTATCGCTTTACTACCGTAAGCATCGCATTTTGCAAGTTGACGAACTATATCGCTTCGAAGTATTAAAAGATATACACAAATATTTTCCCAATAGTTTGCCTCATGTGTGTGATGACTTTTTCATACCTGCTAAAATTGTCCACTCCCATTACACGAGATCCTCATCAAAGGGAAATATCTACTTGCCCCCACCCAATAGCAACCTAACTAAGAGATCTATCGACTGCTCAGGACCTATCATCTTGAATGAATTACCACACGATATCCGTGAATTGCCTTATTATATATCCAGAAAAGACCTACTTGATCACCTCTTGTCGTTATATTAACACTTTTGTCCTATCTTGAGGACATTGCATCATTGACCATTTGCTACCATCGTTTTCTTTTTTCTTTTCATTTTTAAACCAACAATTTTTACAGCCTGACTGTATAGAGTCAAGTATACCTGTTTGATGCTGCGGTGTGATCAGACTAGTTGACCTTCACGGTCGTATCGATAATTCCTATCTGATACCGAATACTGTGCATGCATTTTTCTGTACCGCCATCGTTGCCGTCTGTTTTTCATGTATTTTGGTTGGATGAAAATAAAGACTCTCTCTCTCTGCTCGAACTGGTGCGTTGGCACTGGGCATATGAGCATGCGACACATGAACATGTGGGTTAAATAACGGGTTAGGGTTCGACATAGGGTTAGGTTAAGGTAAGGCTTGAAGTTAAGATATATATAGGGGTCAATTTCAGGGTTATGTTTCGGGTTATTGCTAGTTTTTGGGTTATAAAGTCACATGCTGAAGTAACGCATCCTAAAGTGGCCCGTGCTCAACAGTCGTTTCCATTGTGTCGCATGCTCAATTGCTCATATGTCAGGCAGCCGCTAGAACTATACCAAGAAGTTGCCCATGTTCTTCTCAAATAATAGTGACAAGCGAAATAAATAAATGTCACATGACTGATTGGCTATAAACCGTGGAACATTTCATTACTACTGTGTTGATTTCGGGTTAGGCCTATACCTGCAATAATGTCACATAGTCATTGTGTCGTTCGAAAATATTAAATCCGGATGGTCAATAAGGACAATTAGTCTTAAGATCGTTAACTCCCGCAGAGTACCGTATGTATGTACAAAGGTATCGTGAAACCATGTGCGTTTTCAGTAAGATAGGTAGACGTTAACCTGCATTCTTGAACCCGCTTGACGGAATTGACGGTAATCCGGATTGCTCGTTCCCAATTTGCGCTACTTTAATCATTAATCGTGAGTATCGGAAAGCGTCAATTGCCTCCTTCCCGGTTGTAAAACGTTCCCTATTTTCCGTACCTCTAAATATGGTAACCCTATACTGCAGGGGTGGCCAACCTTCTTCCTCTTCACGGCCGCATTTCGATTACTCAAGTAGCCTACGGCCGCATTCCACATCACAGTCGTAATGAACTAACTGGGCGTTAGATACCCATGTTAAACTGCCCATGCCCATTTCCGATGAACTCTAGACTAATCGATTTATTCACATTGGCTTACTATAGGTACCGGTATCGCGAGTGGGCATGTCATGAACAGTCTCTGGCATACGATTATGGCCGCGCAAGGCGCTAAGATTTTTCAGCTTTGTCAATCAATTTCGTCATTAATATTAGTAGTTTCCCATATTCCTTTCAAACATTTATTCTTTCTGAGCCCATGTGATCAGATTCACCGGTAGAGTTGATGGAGAGGTGTTTTCGAATATTTAGGGCAAGTTATAAATGATGATGGATCTTCGAGTAGGCCAATTGCTATTAGCCACTTTCTTGAATGCTGTTATTTCTCGGCCTCCCATCAGGACTGTCGGTATATTGGAAAGCTATAGGAATCGCGCAAACATACCAAAAACAAATTTCTTTCGTGAGGAACACACGATCCCAAGTTGGTATTTCTATATGGTGCGCGTCATTTTCCTCCGCTATTCACATCTGTACCGTGGGGCTAAGATTGCAATGGGCACTACAATATTAAAATCGGAAAGCAAAGTCGCATTGAATCGCGCGCAGCGCGAAGAAATTTAAAGGTCGATCAAAGTCTCTCTAAAATTCAGGAGTCAATTCATAAATTCAATTTTTTGTCGACGGCCGCCAACACATACTAGTTGAATTACGTGTTCACGGCCGCACAAACTTCCTTCTACGGCCGCAGGTTGGCCACCCTTGCCCTAGTTATACCGATATTACTGAGGCGAACGTCTGATGGTAGTAAGTAGTTGGTAATATTTCATCAGATCCGAGGTGACATTTATTTGATCTACTAGAGCAGCTGGTGTGGGCAATTATCTTCCCCGCGAGCCAAATGGAAGCAGAAAATACGTTGGCGGGCCGAACCAACAATTTTAAGTATATTCTATGCGTCCTAATGTATGTTATTATAGGCAATGAGAAAGTAATAGTTACTTAACAAAAATAATATTTATTGGCCGTCCTAATTCAGAATAATGGTAAACATGATACATTTTACGCTCTGTTTAACCCATAGACCAGTGCTCTTCAACCCTCTTCATCGTGGTACACCCTCTCAACGTTTACTCAAAACTCGTAGATCACCCCTGGCACCATAATACACCGATTCCGTAGTAAGCCTTATCCGGGGGTGTTCTTGTTCAACCTTATTGCTACATACGGCGGCATGTCGAGTACATACATAGCATACGACAGCATTATATTGGAGAGTCGTCACAGAACACCTGGACGACAAATACTCATGGTAAATTGACTACCAGGAGCACCGCACCGCGGAGAGACCTTGTGGGGTTCTGTGCCATCACTGTTTTCGTGTGACATACCTTCCATATAAAAGTTTCTAATTATAGAAGTACAACACCCCCATTGGCTTACTATATATGCACCATTAAGAAAATAATTGGGATTAATTTTTTCAACCTCATGAATGAATTTCGTCCATAATATTTGTAGTTTCACTTATTGCTGTCAATTATTTATTCATTCTCATCCCACGTGATCAGATTAACCGATGGAGCTGATTGTGGGGGTGGCTTCAAAGCTTTTGGTCACAAAATTATTGATGATGCATCATTTGATTTTGTTAATCGCTTTGTCGCGTGTTGTTATTTCTTGATTCCCCATCAGGATTGTCGGCATAGCCAAAATACATTGGTATCACTCAAACGTACTAAAAAAAACAGGAATTTTTAGAAATCCCTGGAAAACTGTCATTCCTGAGACGCTTACGGTTCCAAATTTGTATTGCTTTAAAGAGCGCATCACTTTCCCATGCTTTTCGTATTTGTACGGTGGGATTGCAAAGATGGTGCGACACTTTTATATTAAAAACGAAAAATCCAAGTCTCCCTGAATATTGCTTAGCGTGAATAAAATTCTAAATTAGAATTAAAATCCCTCAGAAATTTGAGAACCAATTCAAATTGCATATTAATGGCCCCCAACACACGCTAATATAAGTATGTGGAGGCGCCGTATAATTATAATTACGGTTTTACGGCTGCATGCAGCCGTATGTCCAGATTATGGCCACCCCTGGCCTAATCGAAATAAGATTCACCCTATTACTGACGTTTGCTACTGATGAGAGTCGATCGAAAAGCTTCTAGCGAATAAATTAACAATATGAAGTTATTGTTTCGCGTTAAGTCACAGATTCGAACGACAGCCAATTAGGCAAATTAGGACGTAACAACACAAGTTCAAACATAACGCTAGACCAGTGGTTTCCAAGAGAGAAGGGACCGCGCAGAGACCTTTACTCCACTATTCGTAGCTAAAAGTGAGTTCTTTCATCAAATAAACGGCATTTTATATGTTGATCACTTCGGTATTTATCTTGTGATGTATGCTGCAGGAATAAGTGTCATTTTGCAATCAGTTTGGAGAATATTGAAGTGGAGTTGATCCAACACCGATTGTAGAAACTGCCTCACAATTGGACAACATGACTGTCATTGCATGACAGTCCCCTCATATTATGCCGGTGAGATGGGACAAACGCAGCCGTATCTTTAACAAGCTATGCTGCGCACCACATGCTACCATCACGTGATACTGCCTAGTGCAGAGCTCTCAATCGACCGACCTGTTCAGAGTTGAACCAGGGCGTTATCTGTCTCAGTCAACCCTACCCAAGATTTAAAGAACTAGCAGTAGCAAGATATAAAATATGCCAATTCTGCGACTAGCTGTGACTAACCGAACAATATATAACTATGCAGTGTATATTGCTTTTGCTAATACCGCTTTATACTACATTTGTATCACAGTAAATTATTTCATGAGAGGGTTGCCATTGACATGGAGCCAAAAATAAGGACAGTCGAAAAATTAGATTAGCATGAAAAGGCGTCGTTGTGATTAGCGGCGTCACCCAAGATGGAAAAAGGCCGCACACCAAGTTTAGACAAAATCATTTTTGAGCGTATGGAGCAAAGAACTCCTGGCCGAAGAAAACTTATTTGCAATGTTGGAATTGGGGAATATTGCTTTGAACAAATGCGATGTGCAATCGTTGGTGAGGAATGATTGCTGTTGTTTGACAGTATGGAATGCCCAGGTACCTTCTGCAGCAGCTGCCCTGTCGTCTGTGGTCGTTGGTGCTGACTGTTGATCGACTTATGGAAAAATTATTCATCAACTGGCTCAAATTAATCATCACGACACAGTTCTTGTGTTTGGGGGTATCAATGTAGGTTGAATTAGCGGTATTTTCTATGTCCTCCGGGGTAATTGCTCATTGCAGATACTGCAATGTGCGAAACAATCGCCCTTCAAGTTTCGTTAGATCAGAGGTCTCAAACACGCGGCCCGCGGGCCGCATGCGGTCCGCGAGAGCATTTTGTGCGGCCCGCGACGGCATTTTGGAATTTCAAGTAATCAACAATATATTTAAGTGCCATATATCTTTTTAGATATAAGATCTTGAAGTTCACGCAAAACCTACTATAAAAATCACTGAAATCCCAACAAACATCACTATCACATCACTTTTAAAAGCTACCATGCAGTAGAAGAGCAGCTATTACGTCACATTTCTAGTTCATGATGATAAAACATGACCCGTTGATGATTCGCGACTGAAAATTGTGATTTGGTTTGGTGCGACCTTCTCGTAAAATTAATTGATTTGTATTGACTAAATAAAAATGACTCGAGTTGAGTCGGGTCAAACGCTGAAATCGGAGAAGGCTGCGACTCGGAATGGTGACTTGGTAATCCTACGGAGGCATCAATCTAGCCACTTTCATGGGGAATAGTAATACATCAAAAGGCCGTAGCTTGCGTTGCGTAGGGTATTTAGATATTTAATCAGGTCAGTATGGCAACCATGGGTATTCTGTTACCCCCGTGACGTATATAGTTGGTTAAAGACTGTATGTTGTTTTTTCTGTTCATCCATGTAATTATCGTTGGCGAGTAAGGTGGTAGTGCGCTCTACAGCTGTAACACCAACGAATTCCTCGCCGATTGGACATTTCTATTCCAGAGGTTCTTAACCAGGGTCCGTAGATCCCATCGGGGTACGAAGTGCCACATCAGGGAGTAAGAGATGCATTGTAGAATTTGTAGGCCCATATGCTGTGAAGAATTTTCTTGGTCAATTTATTTAACTGGAAAATAGTATTCGCGCTGCGCGCGATTTTTTGAATGGGCTTTCTGATTTAAATAGGTACCCTCAGAAATTGTGTTGAAAATGGACAGGGGCTATACGAGACATCTTATTGGAAGCACAAGGGGTACGATCACGAAAAAGGTTGAGAAGCAATGATATTACTATGACTCAATAATGAGTGTATTTAAGTTGTTATTGATATATCGAAGGCAAAATCTTATGCTTATCTAATTTGTGTTTGGCAATAACAGTAACAATAGACTACAATTACAAAGACGATATCAAAACCATAGGATTAGGCTACACCGCTCAAATGCTCTGATATCAGATCAATCTACAGTAGATTTCAAAATAGTCTACAACTCTACATAAAGTTGTTGCTCGTCATAGGTCCACTAGTTGCAATATTATAACCCGACAGTTTTACGATGTCATGAATGCATCCTCTCACATGATGTCTATAACTCGTTAATTAAAAAAATTCTGCACGGCACAAAAACAATTTTATTCAAATAATTGACAATGTGATTTTTTCCGTATCAAAAGGCGTTAATAGTACAATAGTAAATTACCTATCCACGATTTTGTGGAATGCCTGTCTGCAAGGTCCCGTCAAATAAGGCTATTAAATATCCCTATCATTGATGTTGCGGCCCGCGGCGTCATCAAAACTAGGAAATTGGCCCGCGAGCACATTTGAGTTTGAGACCTCTGCGTTAGATCATAGTGTGTGGCTCTTCTTTCGTAGCTTCACTCTAGTTTTACCAGACAGGATTGTTGCGTCACAATCCCAAACATCGATCACCATCCAAATTTCGAGTCTGATTTTGGGGGGTTCCAGGACAATGAGCAGATTAAAATTTATTTTTTTCGTAATCAGTACAGCAGCAGCTTTCCATTGATACCCGTTTTATCGAATTTAGCGCTCGGCAAGTCGGCCAAAAATGGCCGTAAAGTTGTCTTTGGTCAAATGGAAAGTATGACGTAATGCAAATGCAGTGAGCCGTTCGGTCTCGCTGTGTCCACGCCATATAGGACGCCATGGTTAGATACCTTTGAATACTCTCTCATAATCGTCACGAAAAACGTTTTTACGCCTGCTCATTTTAACTAATCAGATTTAGCCTTATTAGNAGCTAAAACTNTATGCGCAAGTGCAATATAATTTNGAANANNNTATCAATGATTTATAGCTTTACTACTTTCTAACCAATGTGTCGACTGCACTGCGTCTTTTTTTACTACGCAAAAAATGCTGCCTTCCACACAGCATGAGCTTATTCTGCTGTAGACCAAACAGCAGCTGAAACCTGGTACGGCTGTTTACTGCTAAATTGACCTCCGCTGCGGTAGCTTGGTACAGACGAAGCTGCTATACCACCACTCACTGCGCTAGCTATCTCGGCACTTCGAAGTCAAATCTTATGGTGTGTACGTCGCGGGAGTTCCTTTCATTTATGATGTCATAAAATCTCGACGCAAAAGTATAATTTTAGAATGTTATGCAAGACAGACACCAGAGGAAAACGATCGAAGTTCTGTAATGGTTGAAAATAAAATAAAATAAAGACGCAAGTCGAAAATAAGGACATTTGTTGGAAGTAAGGACAGTCGAGTTTTCTAAGACGTGCCCCTTCAAAATAAGGACAAATCTTAGAAATAAGGACGGTATGGCTACCCTGCATATATCAGTGCCACCAATATACGTGGCAAATTTTCAATTGTGACGTAATAATTGATTGACTATTCGGTAGAAAAAGGTTACCGACCACTGCTATATCTGGAATGTACCTCATATAGCTGTCAAGAATACTCACGTAAAGTGTACTCGTTGTCATCACCACAAATAGTTTCTTCGTACGTAGATTGACCGTTCATGTCTTCGTCGCACTGAACACTATTGATGATGCAAGCGTTACCAATTTATTTTATAGTGTATAATGTTTGAAGTGTTTCACAATACATGCACACATCATGTGTCTCGTAATAACAAGGAAATCGTGTTAAAGATGCATAGCGTGGGTGTCACGCATGTGTCAATGATTTATGTAATATGGAGAATGTGTCTGGAGTATGTATTAAAAGCCAGTGATTACGTCGGGAAATTTCGAAAATTAGCGAGATCGATTTGTTTGTCAAGACATTGTAGAATTACCATTGACTCAACAGTGATACACAAACGGATGTCGGCTGTTAAATGTATAGTATCTACATTAAAATGTGACATTTTAACTTTATAATCTGGAATTACCTGTTACGCTATCACTTCCTTTTCAAGTTGTGATTCATGTCGAATTAGGTATTATCATGAAGGCATTGTATAGAATAAACAGCTTTCCTCGTGCTCAACGTATAACCGGTCCTTCCATCTTCGTAGTTACAGAATATTAGATAGCCTCAATAAAATATACAGCGAATGTTACTCTCTGTATCTAATGCATTGTANATCCATTCCGTTTCAACTGGGGATTTGGAAGCGCCCGAAATCAAACTCTTTACACTCCNGCAGNCACATTCAANTTTANCACTCTAGCTGCAAGTTACTCNTGTCAGTCTTGCGTTACTCTCCTTTGANANGNTAATTAATNTCCAANGATTNTCCTTGAAACTGCAANANATTCGACANAAACAANACATATGTANATCGGAGGTGACCAACGATNTTGTGATGCGGCTCAAATACAAAAGATCACTATGTCAATGAGGGGCACATGAGTTTGAGCTTTTGACATTTGACATTTTGACGCATGATTAATGCATACAGACGAATACTTTGGCGTCACTGATCATAGAAGGAAGATTTCANTATGAGACGAAAACATTCATCAATTACACGGCGTCAAATATACTCTCGCCTAACAGATATGACAAAATNATGACTAAGTGGAAAATCGTGAAGGAGTTTCCAAAGCANATTTTGGCTTGACAGTTACTGNACGTAATTTACCAAAGGAGCGCTGACGCCAAATTTGAAAAAAAGTCTTCATGAATCACTAATTTACGCATTAGCTAGAGTATTTAGCTTTTCTGTAATCGATTTTAAGTCTGAGCGAAAGCTTTTAATTTGAACTGTACTTTTTGTGAGTATACTTTTTCATGTGAAAATAGAAACGCGAATAGGACGTTATATACTTTTGTCTTTAATTTTCAGTAGCATATACACTGACTCATGGTAACCATACACACGATATCTACATATTCACACCAAGACTGCTGCATGTATGATGTCCATATTCCACTGGTCGAGGAAGGAAGATACGGGGATAACCTTGTACCGTTGTATACGTCTTATCTTGCCCAAACCACCATGTTTTCCCGGAAATGCTTAGCTTCAAACGGGGAAGCCGTTGATACTTGTTTCACTGATGAGTCTGTTATCCGACCTGGTCTGGGACTAAAACTAGCACCATGTTGCATGGCTCCGTACTGTTTCTAAATAATAAATGTACTATTTTATGCATTTTTCCATTGTAACTCCTCCTCCGTCAATCAACTGTTACGTCACAATTGGAAATTCGTAACGTGACGGTAACACTAATTCGAAGTCAAATCATGGGAT
>KE605151.1:276-10878 GCA_000444245.1 Botryllus schlosseri | reverse complement strand
AGAATGGACATTACCGAGAATGCAATATATGCAATGCAGGCATGTTATGCGCATGAACAGGTCGTGTGTGTGCACCACGGCGTTGCCACATTCGAAATCGATGTTTAGGTATTAATTTCTCGACAACGTCAGTCCCAGTAAGCAATATTCTTGACATTGGCCATTCTCGGTAATGTCCATTCTCGGTGGTGTCCATTCTCGGTGGTGTCGATTCTCGGTAATGTCGATTCTCGGTAATGTCCATTCTCGGTAATGGCATTCTCGGTAATGTCCATTCTCGGTAATGGTTTTCTCGGTAATAGTATAGAACCCAGCTACACATGTGTATAGTGGACTTGTAGATTTTTGTTGTATGACTCAGAGAAAACTTGGGTTCGATAAGCCTTGCCGAGGTTAGTAAAGGTGTATGGTTAAATAGCGACGCAGCTCATATTATAGCCTGTATAGTGTATATGTATACTACAACCGATGTTAGCGAAATCAAGTCCTGGTTTCAAGGACGGCCTTGCACGTATTACTTGAGCAATGAGCAATGAGCATACATCGATAGAAGCATGCACGAATTACTGTGTTGTACCACTTGTACTTTTATCAAACAATGTTTACTTTCGCTACAGCAATGCAACATCAGACACTACTTTGAGTACTCCAACTAATGTTGGTTACCATTAATATGCATGTTAGCTTATCGATTATATTACCCTGATCAATTTGGCAGAGTTGATGACTGATGGTTGAACCTTAACCGCACGATAGCTTACTCACAGCTCGCCGGCGTATAGGCTTGTCTCTCAGTAACTTATTTCACCTTTTTTTGAATGATAGTGGTATATATTTCCAGAGTAAATAACCATTCGATGAATGCAGACTGCAAGCCGTAAATTAATTTGCCATAAATAGGTGCATTTACCATATTTTCACTATGGCGTGGACTCGGTCACAGGTACCGCATTTCTGCGCCGTCCACAGGGGTACACGACAATCTATCCACTGTAACCCTAGGAAAAATCTGAATCTCAAATTATCCATTTAGCGGAGCGGATGTGAATACAAAAGTTGTTAGTGGAAAGTGTTTATGATAAATTTAAGACCAACTGTAATACGATTTTCGGTAGATTTCTCAATTTTCGTTTAGTGTACAACTGTAAATAGATTTACGTCAAAATATACGACGAGCCATGTCTGTCATTTTGTTCATCCCCATTCGGATGTTTCTGCAAATGTTAGCATCGTTTTCCTGCTCCAATAACTATATCTGACGCGGAAATTATGCGCGCCAAAGGTCGCCGGTGTACTCAATTTTATTTACAGGAAGCTAATTTACCGATCCCACTGGATCGAGCAGGTCTGGTTACATTCCTAACAGATGCCGCTAGCATGATTCTCTATTTCGTCAGTCTCCGCAACATCCACTGCTTTCCATTCCATTTACCAGGTCTCCATTCCGCGGCCACGCGCAGAACACGCCGTGGGCACGCACTTTCCCCGGCCGGTACCGTTACGTGGCATAACGCGTGCGTCGGAAGGCGTGACGCGGCAAAATCACTTTCACGTCTAACGTGGCGAAATCGCCATTGATTTTACGTCGACCCGTTAGGTGACCTCGGTTACTATTGTTGAGACGCATACCATTGCGCTAGCTAACAATGGGATTTTGGGTTCATCGAAATGTTTTGACAAATGTCGACACGATATTTTAACATTCAATATCGGCCCAACACAGGCAGATCATGACGAGCTGATTAGCGAAGATTCCACACACTGAAAATGGTCATGAAACAGCAGGATTTTTCAGTAGTCTTACCCGGGGGTGGTCCAAGTGGTCATCGTTGGCGCGTAAGTCTTTACTTTTTACTCAGGTAAAAGTACAAGTAGCTATTCCCAAGTAAGTAACAAATTAAGTATCACAAGCATGGTTTTGCTTAAAAACTAACGAGCGTTACGTGGAAGTCGGGCAGGGATAGTACAAAATCATAACCGCCTGTGTAAGTATAGTGCATGTAGGCTAAACCTACTTGGGTACTCTGGAAAAGTAGAAGTACGTCGTTGCTGGCCACGCCTGATCTGAACATCGTTGGTCAAAATCCAATGAACTCCGATGTCCTATCACTCTCTGTGACAGTGACTACAAGAAAGGATCAGGGAGACCTAATCTGACAATCTGAAATTTTATTGATTTATTATCTAGAATTTTGGTTGAGATATGATACTATTCCGGTTGGTTCTGAATGATCTAATAACTCACCTCCGTCACCGCTACGTGCCTGGCCCGAAAACAGACTAGGGCGAGATCATGAGCTTATATTCTCGCCTAGTGTTAGATTTAGTCATTTCCGATGAAAACACAATTATATTTGTGTCCTGAGGTGCCAAATTGTCGCTGGACTACACGGAATGTCCGAGTAGCCCAATGATTCTGAGTGCGAGTAACAGGTCTCCGTGGGCCGACAAAATAACGTCAGATCCGAACCAACAAATGATTGAGAATAAGAACATAATTCGACGTATAACGAGGCGTGTGACCAACAAGTTAAACGTCCACGAGTTTCTTTACATAAGTGTTGAGGTTTATCTAGGCTCCTCCTCGCCATCTCATCCGTGTAAGTGGTGTCTAAAAAGCCGAGAATTAGGCCGTGCTACAGGTCGGCAGCTACAGAATCAAAACAAAGAAAATCGGCCAGTTCTAAATGACCAATGACCATTGTAGTCGACAAACACCACGATTACCAGAAACAGCATGAATGGTCAGGTGGTCACAAGTGAATTATTGCGCGACGATTCGAGAGTACAAGCAGATAAGAATACACGTATGAAATGATTACAAGCAAGACAGCGCGTTGTTGTCGTTGTATAGTAATTCGTATTTTACGCCAAACACAAAGGGGCCCCGAGAATAGCTTGCGCTGCTGCAATTGTTTGCTGAATATAATCGGGCCTGATAGCATTTTCCAATCAACGATCGCAAAACGTTTGGAGGAAGGAATGATTGGTTTTCAATTTTAAGACATACATAAAAACACGCTGTCCAATTTCGCGGTCCGATCAGAAGGACTGCCACGAAAATCTGACTCACGCATCATTGCGAGCATGGGAACGTAGCTTAGGGCACTTATGGGCACAAAATGAAACGATTTAATTGATAAGAGGAGAACGAATATACTTTCCCGTCTAATCGTGAGAAGATAAAGCGTTCTGCATATTTGAGAAATTGAATAAAAAACTGTAACGTTTAGAAATTCTTCGCGACTCATCGGTTGGGAGGCACTGTCTTAAACAAACAAGGGCACAGATAGAAAGATGAAATGTGATGCTCCTGTTCACAGCGGAAATGATCAATGGTTCATTGTTCATGTTCACACCTGCGCGTTTTCGGTGTTCGTGAAATCCCGAGAAGGCATATTGAAATACGTCGATATGTTGCGTATGGGTGTTTCTATCCTACCTATACGTCTAAAGCGAAAGTAGTTAATCCTTTTGTCCATTAGCTCTGTGTAGTGATCTTATGTAAGACCACATTCAAGTTACTGAGATTGACAATAATGCGTAGCCTACCAGTAGACGCAACCCTAGAGCGTATTTAACACCGTTCACACTACCAGGTAAAATCTACTTTTCACGCAACGTTGCTCTGGTGTGGTCACTGGTCAATTCCCATCCTATTCCATAAGGGGATATCGACAATATAGTCAAGCAAGTTTGGCACATCTTTGAAAGAGTAAAGTTTCGGAAGGACGGTATTGACAACGTGCGGTCGGAACTAGGGAATCCCGCTTGATATCTGTAGCTTACGTGCCTCATTTATCCGAAATAACACAGTATTAGGTGTTAACAGTATAGAGGTATATAGAATAATATTACTGATTACATTGTTGGTTCAGTATCTAGATCCTTCCCCATTCCTTATTTCAATATTCAGACAGATCGGAATATAATGCAACTTGACCACCACAACTGGTTTCTCACATTTTTTAAAACAGGTCAGGTGCATAGTAAAATGTATGTGAGCGTATCATCGTATATGGCAAAGTCATTCGCATTCGTAAAGAAATTCGAGCCATTCACAACACCATGTATATATAATATAGTATGCCTGTATCACGAATAAGGAAGTACATATAACTATTATTTCCAAAGCACTTCCCAAATTCTCAAGCTACAGTACTTCCAATCCAAAACTGACAAAAATATTTATAACAATTTCTTAACGTTTGCATCATGCGTTCCCTTCAATAACAAAATGTGGTCGAAAAAACATCAATCTTATTACAGCGCGCGTACTGTCGAAACTACGCATGAAAAGGCGAAAGTATTGTTCGCAAGGTATGTTATGTAGATAGGCTACTGAGGTATGTATTTAGATGTAGGATAGCATATATACGACTGCAAGTGACATGGAGATTCCCATAACACGCTAGATCTGAATTAAGGCAGGTATGAAATGCCGATTTGCATAACGTAAGGAAAAGAATATAACAATGCCCATTGCCCACAATATGTCTGTCTATTGCTTCGTCTTGTCCCACGGTGTTTGATGGTCATGTCACGACAATGATGTACTATGTTATTCTGGTATAGAAACACACCAACATCGTAAGAAAACCTAGGAACAAATAGCCAGTGTAATGAAAATATGTCTTCATCAAAAACGTATATATTGATTTCTGTGTACAAAACTAAGCAATAATAGAAATGTATTTTATCTGTCTACATTGAAATGCTTTAATGAAAAACTCCACAGTCCACATACATGTAATATGCGACTATATTGGAAAAGTTATGGGTAGGGAATTGCGTAATGTGTGATAAGGATCTGGTTGGGATCGAACATTTACTTGACATGACCTGACTCGTTTATTGGCTTTAATTAAGGATCACACCATATGCGCGTCACGATTTGATAAAATAAGTTTACGAGACAACGTCATTCCGACACAGTTAAGCCTACGCTACGTTGGTACGAGTCGCTCACACTATCACAGGGCATGTATATATTTGCTAAGCGCTCACATGCCATACACACTAGCTTGCCAAGTCACGTTGCTATTCAAAGATCGCAAACCCATGCTTCATCACGTGACTCGTTTTAGAACCTTTGGCGGTATTCCGAATCATAATGTAACTGGTGTCTTACGGTCAAGGCCTTACGTGCTACGACGTAAGTAATTACTATCTTAGTTCCGAATTCGTAAAGATACATTTAAATACTTGAATATCACCGACCCAAATAAAAATATTTTTGTGGTGAATGTGACATTCAGGCAAATGTCCACAAACTATGCACATCTTGCAAGGTCAATTATAAACATTGCGACTTTAAAAATGCAAAGCTTGCATAATTGCATTTTGCGGCTACTGAATGGAGAGTGTGAGAGATTATTGAATACCTGACAATTCTAGCACGGAGCAATATCCCACACTGTAGTGCAGTCATATAAGCAGGGTTGCCATCGACATTGACCAAAAAATAAGGACAGTCGAAAAATTAGATTAGCATGAAAAAGCGTTTTTGTACATACGTTGTATTTATTTGAGCCGTGGCATAACACATTCCATACTTTTCGCCAGAAACAATCTGCTCCAGCAACACCTTGTTATTAGAAAGTGATTCATGGATCTCACGACAGCTCATAGGTCTAGGTTTACTTGGGCCGAAACAGCACTGCACCCCCACCTCCGTAGGGTGATAAACCAAACTTCTTCACCTCGTTGTGATAAGAGGCTTTTATCAAGATGGAAAAATGCCGTACACCAAGTTTAGACAAATTCATTTTTGAGCGCATGGAGCAAGAACTCCAGTAACAATGCTTGTACTCTTGGTCCTGGCCGGAGTAAACTTATTTGCGACGCTGGAGTCAGGGAATATTGTTTTGAACGATTGCGATTTGCAATCGTTGGTGAGGAATGATTGCTGGTGTTTGACAGTATGGAATGCCCAGTTCTCCTCTGCAGCAGCTGCCTTGTAGTTAGTTGTCGTTGGTGCTGATCGACTTGTGGAAAAATTATTCATAGACTGGCTCAAATTAATCATTATGACACAGTTCTTGTGTTTTGGAGTATCAATGTGAGTTGAAATCCCGGTCTTTCTTATGGCCTCCAGGTTAATGTCACAATTAAAGATATTACAATGTGCGAAACCTTTGTTTCGTTAGATACCTTCGAATTCTCTCTCATAATCGTCACGAAAAACGTTTTTGCGCCTGCTCATTTTAACAAACCGGATTTAGCCTTATTAGTAGCTAAAACTATATGCACAAGTGCATTTTAATTTAGAAAAATTTATCAATGATTTATAGCTTTACTACCTTTTAACCAATGTGTCGACTGCACTGCGCCTTTTTTCACTACGCAATAAATGCTGCCTTCCCCACAGCTTGAGCTTATTCTGCTGTAGACCGAACAGCAGGAACCTGATACTGCTGTTAAGTGCTAAAATGACGTCCGCTGCGGTAGCTTGGTGCAGACGAATCTGCTATACCGCCACTCAGGCATTCACTGCCCTAGCCCTCACCAGTTAGAAGTCAAATCTTGTGGTGTGTAAATCACGAGAGTTCCTATCATTTATGATGTCATAAAATCTCAACGTAAAATCATAATTTTAGAATATTATACAACACTACCAGAGAAAAACGACCGAAGTTCTCTAGCGGTTTAAAATAAGACAAAATAAGGACGCAAATCGAAAATAAGGACATTTCTTAGAAATAAGGACAGTTGAGTTTTCTAAGACGTGGCCCTTCAAAATAAGGACAAATCTTAGAAATAAGGACGGTNTGGCNACNCTGCATATAAGTGTGTATTCCACATGAAAGTGTTACATGATTTTTATTAAAATTTGACAACAATGACTTGCAGCATCATAACAATTAACACACAACGCGCAGTAGTCGAACGTCAACGTGTTTACCTATTCCTAAACGGCGCGACCACACGACTCTCTACCGCCACCGTACAGTCCGTTAACTACGCAGGAAAGTCCTCGTACATCGCCTTTTGCGTAAATTTGGTGTGTTACCATCAGAGCGTTCTAAATATCAATCTGGTTTCATCGCATCGGAGATATCCTAGCAGGCTCAGTGTCAAGTATTATCACATCACTGATGTCAGTGCCCAATGCTATCATCATTGCCTGTGTCAGGGGGGTGGGAATTTTCTGTATATAAAGAGTAAAAATATTTTAATGTTTGCGGTGATTGGATTTAATGTCTGCATTGTGACGTTACGTGACGTCACGTATCTATGTTCACATTCGTGCTCACAAATATCCTTTCACAATAGAACCTCTTAGTTTAGGGCAGTGGTTCCCAACCTTTTTTTAGACACGCCCCTTGATGATAGTGAAAAATTTCGCGCCCGCCCCTTATCGTCATATCACAAATTCCTTCCGGGATGCTGGCAACCCCAAAAGATTATTTGATGGCATGGAAGGTTATGACAGTTGATGAGAGAATTCAAAAATATGAAATTCGGTCTATATATAGAGAAAGACCCGTAAAATGGAGGTAAATCGCGTAGAGCGCGATTTTTTTTCAGTTGACCGCTTCTTCGCGCCTCCCAAGGGAGGCGCCCCCTCAGGTTGGGAACCACTTGTTTAGGGGTTCGACCTATCCCTGCAAAACAATTTTAGATTCCCGGAGGTAAATCGCGATAAGCGGGAAATGATTTTAAGGTGAACAGAAACAATCTTTCACGTGCAAAGTCATTGTGCGCAATTGCGCATACATACGCAACGATTTCAGTTTTGTCCCTTCTCTTATCTCCTCAGTGGTTCCAACCGGGGAAAATTCCCCACTAATGGGGAATTTTGTAATTTCAGGGGGAAATCTAACTTTTTAGATTGTAAGAAATTGTACACCAGGAATCACCATTTTTAAAATTTAAGTGGCAGAACTGTTAACAGGAAACTATAGTTCTTTCCACATAAGTGCTCCTTTTGGCTGAATGTTACCTATCAGTAAGTTTGAATTCATTTTGAAATCTCTCCTTTTCGTATACAAATCCCCACTCATATTTTTGAAACTAAATATCTGTGCTAAATGTGCGACACGCGAGACGATCTTGTTTGGCCTGTGTTAGCCATTCGACGAAATTTGTCTATATATCGTTAGAAAGTCACGGTACATCCATTACAACGAGTACGTTAGTGAGAGTACCTAGCCTTTTTCATGTCAGCATCTGCCCACTGCCCAGTCACGACAAATGCATTACAAATTCATCAATTCAACTCAACGTCATCACAAGCGAAATTATTAAATTAATAATTGTTTTTAGTCAATATGCAGCTACTCATTCGGGAAAAATCATTGCCAAATTTAGCGCAATCATTCCACAACGGAAAGTGACTACGCATAGTTCCGTTTGATTAATTTATTCTCTATAAAAAAACGGCACAAAATGACACATTATTACTAGTAGTAACCGGTAGTAACTTATACCCAAAGCATGTAATGCGGTCCCCATTCGAAATAGTTCGTATATCTCTGTTCTCGAGCTGTAAAGCAGTGGCGAACCCCGTCTTATCAATACAGTGTACGCAGACAACACGTGCTTGCGTGACCTTTTCTAGTGACCGGCATTTTTGCATACGGGGATATTTTTGCTCAAATATAGATCGAAGGGGTCCACCAGACGAAAAAGATCGGTATTCACTGTCTTAATCCCATTTGAGCTTGTTGCTGAAACGAACTAGACTGCAAGCCAATGAAACCTATTTGGCGGACTGCACACGATTTAGTCTTGGCAATTCATCGCGAGTCGCACAATTATTCGCAGCGGACCTCACTAGGCCCGCGTGCCACAGGTTGCACAATGCACAATCCTTAGCCGCCGATAGCATGGATTAGTAAGTCATTGCCAAGAGAAATATTAAAGCAACGGTCAATGTCACAGAATTGATTACCTTTATCCTACAAGGAACTACACTTAGATGTGGGGCTGAATTCACAAGAATCAGGAGTACATTTAAACATATAAGGCGCTGTTTTATTCTTTATACTTCCACTTTATAGCATACAGCAGTGATTCAAAACTGTGCACCGTGACCCAACCCGACGATACAGATTTTCTGGGGTGCCGCAAATCGTTTGGGAGTTTTGGGAAGGAACTGTGAAATAGGGAATGCAAACAATAAGTATATGTGACTTTAACTCGTGTTCTCCGCAGAGCATGATCATTGATCACTTAATCTGAATTTTAGCTCGTACAGCAACATTACTTTCAGGAATTTTCTTTTAGCAACCTAGGATGGGTATAAGTAATTCATTCGCTGGTAACGAACCAAGTAATCATTCCACAAAGAGTTGACCGAGTTTTGGCTGTCTGCCACTCAATCCTATTCGATGATGAGTGTAAAAGCAATCAAAATTGTATTTTTATTTGCATCTTCATGGTTATTCAAACAGGGTTATTTTGTTAGGGCTGAAATTAAAAGGTGCAAACAGAACACCGCTCGGAAATGACGGCGAGACGTGAGCTTAAGCGTATCGCAATACAATATCGTTTCAACCGTTCCTGTTCGTATATAAACAAGTAGGCTACATACGTTAGGGGAAGCGAGTGGCGCAGTTGGTCAAACACTGCAGTCGCGACACCAATGGTTACTACTGGTTCGAGTCTCGGCTCTGCCATGTTTCTATGTGTCGGAGGTTTATCTGGGCTCCTCATCGTCGATCCCGCTGCAAAGACAGCGCCTTGAAAAGCCCCGAGGAAGAGAGATCCGAACTCTTGAAAGATGGCAGCTAAATACCAGTAAAAGGAAGCAAGACCGCAAAAGACATTGTGTTAATGCAATTACCGCGTTGGGCGCAAATAACCTTATGAGCGATGAGCGCCAACGTCGTGAATAAACAAACAAACAAACAAGTACATCGGTTGCATTAGCACTTGCAAATAATTTAGAACGCAATTATTTTGTCTTATGAGTGTGCCGCAAGCATTTAATAATTTTTATATGGTATACCGCAAGCTGAAAAATTTCGGAACCACTGGTATATAGTATAGATTACATTAGTCGATACCTGAACATGATGGAACGCGCAGAGTGATATTGGAGTGGCTGTAACCGTAACCTCTGTATCCTAACCAAGCGTTCAAGAGTCAATATTTAGGGCAATGTAAGTTGGTAGAGATGAAGGCTTATCAAAGAGCAGGACTAGCGAAATAAAAGCTCAGAATCTGCGTCTATCCAACGACTGCATTTCTTCATGGCCTATTAACAATGCTCAATGGTCAATAGTCAGGCCGTGTTATTTTTGGCATATGCCAAAACTGCCAAAAATAACTTATTTTTGGCATTTTTCGATTTTTATTTTTGGCAGTTTTGGCATCGTCCTCTAAATAGATAGTTTCAGCCTCGAATTAGTTACAAAAACGCTTTATTTGGGCTAGTTTGTCAAAGGACACCACAAAATGTGCAGCATCCACGTATAATCAGTGCCAACAAACAAGAAGAAAAAACCTAACGATTTCATAGGTTAATAATATCAAACAAAACCACAAAATGTGCAGTATCCATCGGTCTCGGTGCCAATAAGCAAAAAAAGAAAAAGAAAGAAAAGCCTAACAAACACGCTCAACAGCTGATTGTTACAGCTGTTGAATAGACTT
>ATSW01002481.1:0-11586 GCA_000444245.1 Botryllus schlosseri | reverse complement strand
CTTATAGTTTACGTAGCACTCATTGCAACATTTAGGGGAAGGTGGCACAGGGTTAGGACTAGGGATGGTGTGAACCTCTGAAAGGTTCAGGTTCGTGTGAACGTGAACCTTTTTGAAAGGTTCTGTGTGAACACGAACGTGAACCTCGTGACGTCATAGTGCTAATTCCAACCCAGCTTTCAATGAAGTGATAGCCTATGCCCTATATTAATGTACACGATACCTAGCGAAGACTCGGCCCACATAAAGCCACAATGCTGAAGTACATATCGGCGTTTTAAACGTCGCTAAATGTATCAACCGCGGTAATCAAAGGATATAATAATTTCGACGAGGACTTACCAAGGAATATAAGCTTACGCCTTAACGGTCTTAGCCAGACCGGACAATGTGTTCGGAGTCTGAGTATTGCTACATTGATATTGAGCAGAGTGTACAACGGGTTTCTATACTAGCTACCGATACCACAAATAACAACAAGTTATGCAGCAGTAGCAAGCACCTTGATCGCACGGATTTGGTTTTATTGATACAGTCAAGATTGACCCCGTACGCCCGTTCGATTTTTTACATCAGAAGACGATATCAATGTCATTGATTGGTTGAATAAGCAACATTCGCTGACTACGTATATCGCTCGTGATGTTGTGTGATTGCGGGTCAAGCTCACAGCAGAGAGTCACTAAATATTCACAAACGGAAAGCCGGATATTCCGAGATAATTTTTGCAACAAAGCAAGTAAAACTTTTAAGGTTGTCGAGGTGCATGGTGCATGCTCGTTTAGTGTTGATTTTTTATGCTGCCAGCACCATGCATGGAGTGGCCCGCAGTTGAAATGCAATAAATTTGAGCCAACGATCTTATAATGGAGTGAAAATTACAATTTACCAAAAGGTTCACAGTGCAGAACCTACCAAGGTTCTGTTGTGAACGCGAACCTCTAAATTTCCGAGGTTCACACACAGAACGCGAACGTGAACCTCACGTTCACACCATCCCTAGTTAGGACTTTACAATTGAACTCTCGAATCGAGTTCACTAATTACGTTTCACCCGCAACAATGGTGCACTGCCATCAATTTATGATGAATCATTGTGTTAACAACGAACTTGATAATTAATCACGGTAGAGCAGCTAACGGTCATTTCCGGGCAAACAATGGTGAATCAGGTTCTTACATTTGTATATTAAAGGCTAGCAATAACTGCAGAGTATGGCCAAGAAAATGTCGATGAGCGATGATTGCAAGAAAATGAAGTATGAACAGGGAATTATAACTTTTAAAACAGAATGGGAGGATGAGTTTACATTCAGAGATAATGGAGGTAAGCCACTGTTTCTTATCTGTCAAGATTCGCTCAATAATTACAAAGCTAGTAGCTTGAATGCTTATCAGAACTTGAAGGAACTGCTTCGCGTTGCTTTGGCGTCATATCAGCCTGATTTCAAACACCTTGCAGCCCATGGGGAGACTCACAATATCGACACACAATAATATACCTAATTCGATAGCGTATATGTTATTGTGACGTACTAAATCCGTATTCTTAAATTACTGTGTTGCGGATCTTTTAAAACTAAGATTTTTAATATGCGGCTCGCGCATGAAGCAGGTCTGCCCACCCCTCCCTTGCTATAGGTCATATTTTATTGACATAAGAGCACACGTCCTGCGTGTAAGTGTCTGTTGTTGTTTCTTCGGAGTTGCATGCTGCGACTGGAGAGGAAAATCGATACATTGCACTATACATTCACCTGCGATTATGGCTCTCTCAAAATCTTCATTCACCCCTTTATGATCATTTGCCTTTGCAACAGTCGCAACGAAATCGTTTACTGAAATTGAATAGAATAATTTGACGGCGGTGCAATTGTATGGTGCGTGCAACATTGGTGTTACCGTAGTCCCCACTCATTTGGTACACGCCTGTTCTCTTCTTCACAAAGTGATCTCGCGGTATGATTCTAACGGGTACCTAAAAGGTTGAATGCGCTTTGGATAATGACTGGCATGACGCAAAGCCTACGTAATGTATTATGTTAGTCCTGATGTTGATATATATGAAGAGTTCAAAAAATCCTCGCAATGAACCGCATCGACAGTTGATAGATTATTTATAACTTATGTTCAAGTTATGGATTTCATGAATTCGCAACGGAAATATTGGGGGCATAAGTCCGGGGCATAAGGAATAACAACTCACCCGTGTACGCCCACATTAAGTTCAACATTGAACCCGCCATCGTTTGCCTCAGTCATGTTCAGCCAGTGAAAGCAGTCAATCGTTCCTTCCCCACGTTTAGGCATATTGAGAACATCATGCCAATCTCTGTGCATCTAAATATCACATTTCCAATGACACCGTTGCCATCGCAATAATCACGGTCAAATTTAGACGTATGCGTGTAGCCAATCAGGATCTGTTATAGGTTGGGGCAGAACGCACCCCTCGATTAGGTGCACTGCAACAACGGATATAAATACGATGCCGTAACGAATCATTGCACAGGTTACAGTAGGTAGGTATACTTGCAATTCTATTGGAGTCGATCTTGCGGTTTTATAGTATCAAGAATACACGCACAACGGATGTTATGTATTTATTGATGTTTCTGCTCAAGGCCCAATCTATATCATATGAAATTCAATTCGATTCTCTGATGCGCCCCTGTTATAAATTCAACACATTCTATTTCCAATCGTGACCAAAATTGTGTTGTTGTGAAATATGTGTAGCATTGAGCCGTGCAAAGGCAATGTGCTGCTGAGGAACAGTTCACCGAGCTTAGGCCATACAATTAATGAATTACCATCGCTTTCTATCAGTCCTTCAGTATCGGTATCGGATTAATAATAATATCATGATTTCAAAACACCACAAGACTGCGATACAATGAAATGATACGAAGGTGTCGAAACGATTTGGAGTAGGGGAGACCGGGGACAAATGTAACAATCAACCTCACCGCTAGTAGGATGGAGAAATCTCCTTGATATTTTGAGTGCACATGTGGTACTGGGGTAGTTATGTCTCCTAACATACCTGAAGTTACGTTGAGCTACGACGCGAAAACCAGGAATAATTTGAAAAAAACGAAATTTTGGACACTGGAGTAAATATTCTCTGGTCTAGAATAATTTGTTCAGAAGAATAATATATCAAGTGGTTGTAATTGCAACGTAACATATGTAGCTGGAACAAAGTTACCTTAGTGTACCGTGATGATGGGAAAACTAGGACTTTCTTCACCGGGAAGGTACCATACTCAGACATTAATCATGGTCGAGCGTGTCAGTGGCAATTGTAACACTCTGTTACTTTTTCCCCGTTACAATATCTTTCCAATGCTGAATATCTTTGTTCATATGTTGGTATAACCATTTATCTACGGCNGATGAATCTTGNAGGGTTATCATACGANNTCCTNTANGAGNATTTGTCCTCCTTTTTTCANNTTTTTGAAAATGTCNTCCGAGGACGCCTAAATGTCCTCCTTNTTGGCAATTCGTNNTNNTTTTACAGCTTTTACAGCTAAGATAATGGATAAATTAGAGTGAAAAGGGGCATAAATGACGCTAAATAGGAAATTCGTGGTTCAATCGGAAGCGACGATCTTTTTTTAGTCAACACGACTAAATTTAAGTAAAAAGTGTGTAAATCGGGAGTAAAACGATAGTGACTACCTCTTTTTACGTCAACCCACAAAATTTTTCAGCCAAAATAGCCAAATCGTCAAATTTGATCAACTGACTTATCTGATTTGGTAAAAGTGTCCTCCTTTCCCGATTCCAAAACAAGATAACCCGTTAGGCCACCCGTAGTCTACACCCCCGTAATTTCTCCTCCCGGCTAACCGTGTATGCTGCGCGCCTAGCAGGATATCTGCGGATACCAGTTTTCGAGTCTTTGGCCTGACGCGGCCGTGGATCGAACCCACGACGTACCGATCGAGAAGTGCNGANGNANCAGCTATTACACTATCTCGCTCGATCTCAGATATTGCGATCAACATGTGTTGAATAGGAAACATGCTTGTTTGAAATCCCTTATCAAACGTATGTAGTCGACAGATTCACGTTCTCTCAAAATTACGACATTCCCATGGTTGAATAATATATTCAACTGTATATTGAAGTTCTGTACCTCCAAGAAGACATTCATATGAGGTTAAATTAGAATCTGTATCTTGGAATTCAATTAAGTTTTGCGATATCGCTGAACGAATCCGGGTTCTTTACTTAACTACTAGATGTGAAAAACATCGGGAACCTCTGTGAACCGCTGTAAAACACTGTAAATAACTGATACTATATGTTTGTTCACGCATTGGAATACGGACACATCACGCGATATATAGTCTGAATGATATAAGTTCGCTCCTAGCGACTTTAATCACAATCAGTTAAGCTGTGCAGTACAGCCTTCCTCATATTCCACGGATCCTATCAAGCCATAGTCTGCGAGAGAATTCCAGGCTTTGGCGACTTGACCGATTGTCGGACGTTGAGGAAACATGACCCAGCTGATGGGGCCTAAACACAAATAAATGATTTTAGTTGTGTTATTGACTCCAATCAATTCGTTCAATGAAATAAATTCTAACCCCACGGATTGCACATGGTGAAGATGAGATAATTTTCGTTGTCTGTTACCAGCGCTATCTCTTTTCGTGCTAACCAGTCATAGTCTAAAAAAAGGTATAGTGAAGAGTTATCCGGTTTGATTGAAAGTTTTGGATTATCAATATATCCGCTACGAAAGAGTTCTCCTGCGGCAGAAATTCGTTATTTGACTCGGAAAACAAGAATTGATAGCAGTGATGTCACATCTTTGCGATATGTACAAAAATATTACAGTTGTAGCCACCTGCGATTATGGATCTCTCGATATCTTTATCCAGCACTTTATGTTCATTTGCTTTCTTGACAGCGACAACGTACTCGTTTGCTGAATTCAGATAAATAGAAGAAATCGACAGTTGTTTAAATCGTATTTGCTAAATTGACATTACTGTAGTCCCCGCTCATCCGATACACGCCGGTTCTTCTCTTCACAAAATGATCTCGGTAGGATGCCGACGGATACCTAGAGCATTGTAACGTGTATGATTATGATCAGAGTCGAAGCGTAAAATTTACCGTCATGGGACGTTTAACGTTGTACAGCAGTGCACTTGAAGAATTCATGTAATCATCAGCCGTTACATGGAACTGCATAAACATAACACGGATGAAATAGATGAGACATCATTTTGTCATTGAAATACTATATTTGAAATATAATCAACATTGAATTCAACTCACTATTACAGGCACGATGAGGCGATATATATTTACTGGTGATACACAGGTAGTACATGTACTATAACTGAGCCGGCTACAGGTTACATGTGATGTTTCAGTAAATGAGGTTCGAGCAATGTTTATGGATTACAGGAAAAGGGTAGTATTTATTGCGCCAATTTAGTTTGAATAATACAGAATTTCATCAGTTTTCTCTGGAAATTCTGGTGGCATATTTGTCGACAACCCATACCCGAGCACAGTCACAGTCAGGTCGCCATAGAACCCTCCATCCGCTGCCCCAGTTATGTTCAACCAGTGATAGCAGTCAATCGCACTACCAGTCCTGTTCGGCATACTGAAAACATCATACCAGTCTTTGTGTATCTACCAATTCAAACTTGAAATGACAATATGACAATATCGCGGCTGCAAATCAAGACTTACGCGTTCCCAATCAGGATCTGTTGGAGATTTCGGTAGAACACAACCCTCGTTGGCCTGCACTGTAACAAGCGCTATCGATACGATGGCAAAGCGAATCATTGTATAGGTTGCATCGATCAACAATTCCTCCTGCTCGAAGTTAGGTCTATATCTTGCGGTTTTGTAGCATTTAGAACATTTGGCTCTTAACTGGTTTTCCAAGGACCACGTAATAGGGGTTCAATGAGCCAGTCTCAGAGGTTCCATGGCGCTCAAGACACACATTCTGTCTTGGCCATCATTGGTTGCAGGCAGTTAGGCCTGAACACTGAACACTGAACAGTAGTCGATTTATGACTGTTGTGGTGATGGTGATACGTCATCTGCAGTGGTGTGCGAAGGCTAGTTGGGGTTCGAGATCGAAACCCCGACCCTTTGAAATGCCAATTCTATCTCCAATATTTATAAGATAATTTGGAATTGGTATCACGCTGTTACGTTTGGACCGAACAATACGATGAAACTTTCCAAAGTGAAGCCTCGCATTTCTGCACTTGGCATGTGTATTGTTGTAGATTTTTGTTTTTGCGGCTCAGCGAAAATTTGGGGTTCCGCGAAGGCTTGTAAGTGTTCCGCGGGTTGGTGAAGGTTACGAATCACTGAACTAGACCATGCGGCAATGAAGCCGTGATTAGGACTGGGCGACAGTGATGACTTTTTTNGACTCNTCAGATTACAAATTTCACGGTTAGGCCATAGTCANAATTTCTAGGTGTTCTTAGCATTTGATACTTTTCGACGGCAACCCTGGCTANAGCTATATCTAGGCCTACGCTGTCGACTGCTGCGAGTGCAGCATTTATCCTTTTCACAGCACCACTTTTCCTTTGATCGAATCAACCGTCACTCTCCATAGTGGGTCCTTTCTTATCTGCACTTANACCTAACATCAATACTCCCCANTCNNTGTTGTGATCGCAATTATAATGCTATCTTTTGAGTGGAGCGGCTAGGAAGCTAAACAACACCAGTCGAATGTTTCAANATCACAAAGAAACACTTCTTTCGACGCAAATCGGCATTATTTATCATTCGTCCAAATTTTNNGATACNTCGTGATGTATCACAAACGTACGCCAGCCACGCATAATTGCTGAAATTTGTTTGTTATTCCAAATGGACTTTTCGTCCTGCNGGCTCAGGCCATGATTGCGTCATAAATCGTTCAACGGTCTGTGAGCAGTGAGCAGTGAGCAGTAGCACGGCNTGCGCGTCGCAGCGCAGTGTCAGACTTCAAAGATGGACGTCGCATCAACACCTTACCCACCTGCTNCGACACCAAATAGACTAGCATTCTAACACCCAGGGTACATTGCAGTTCCGCCCAAGTCATTGCAACAGATNATTGTCGGATCTTCTCTGACAAGTGCGTACCTTGNTCGAAAAGACAATTGGCGGCATTTTGTATGCCCATCCCATGCCCACGCACGAATGAAATTTGGCAGCCTCCGCAAAAACTGATCATTAGTACGTTGCATATATATTTCTACATCCAAACAGCCTCACGAAGGTCCGGAGCTATATTCCTTTGAAACTCCCCATATATGTAAACATATCATTACAAAAATTTTGCAGATACTTGTCGAATAGTACATTCACATTGAATTGAACCCGAACATTTCCGGCTGACACTCGTAAGGGGTAGGTTAATCGTCGGCAACTAGAAGAGAATTGGGAATAACATTGTATATCAACAATCGTATCACAAACTATGACGTCACCGGCATGAAATTTCGAATAATCGAAAAGTATTTTTAGATGGTACACGAACTCCTTCTGTTAGCACGAACTTGGTTGTCGTATTTAACCGNATTTTGTTAAAAGTCGACTNCAAGGCTTACAAATGAAAGTGTGAATGGCCTCTNTCGACGGTACGAAATCTGTCGTCTCGATANTTTTCTGCACAAATAGGATTANCCAAAAAATATTTGCCAATGNCATAATCCATGCCCTTTGCCTGTTCTGAACCAAGCTTCACGGGANGAGTCAAGGGTNAACTTTTCTCCGANTGTGACGCATGTGTTCTTATTTGCTATAGTAAACGCACTGTTCTCTTGGAATCTCAGTCGTCGAGCATGTCCAGTTGTCCACATTCAAGTCGAAATACAAGCAATTTCTTCTGAATGAATACTAGTCAGTCCTCAACATTTACCGGACCACGACCTGACGTATCAATCTCGCCTTGCGTGACATGCCACCTGATTTTGTCGCTTATCATCTTATAATATCTTCTTTTACTTTCATTCAGTGTGCAGTGCATGNCTCCTATTTACATCACCTAGGCCCAGGTCGGTGTCTGATCTCAAAAACTACTCCGAGTCGTTTTGGCACCTTCCTATCTTTCATTGTATCGCAGTCTTGAGATTTTTGAAATGATGAAATTTTATGAAAAAACTTGAACTTGAACTTGAACAATTGGGCCTGCTGTCAGCTATTTTTTAGGGTAAAGCTTTCGCGAAAAATACCCCGAGGAAAGCAAAATTGTAACACCACAAAATGAAAGCGTTTCATATTAACCTAAATTATTACTATACGTCTAATGTCAGTTATTAGCTAATGACGTGAACCTAATGTGCAAGAAAGTTTCAATGAGCACGAATCTATAGACTAAAAAAGATTAAAATGGGGGCGGAGTAGGCTAACATCTCCAGTCTATTTGAACAAAACAATCCTGAAAAGTCAAATTGAAGATTAATTATGATGCTAATAGCATTTATCTGTCGGGGTCTTAGTTATTACAGCAACGATTGATATGATGCTGCATCGCGTCGTTTGTTAGAAAAGCGATCGTGATTGCGTTTATTTTCGAAGAAGGCTGAGGCTATGCTTTTTTGGCGCGCTGTCTATCTAAATCAGGGGTTCTCAACCCGCGGCCCGCAGAGGTTTATTTTGCGGCCCGCGAACCTTTCATCATGAACGCAATTATTACTGACACGATATTGTTACATATTAATTTAGCTGCTTAGCTATCTTATCGCACCGTCTCTGTTTCGTTTGATTACTCATTTTTGATGTGTTCTGTTTTCTTGATATATGCTCGAGTTTAGATTGTTATTGTTTTGAATCTGTATTCGGTTGGACTCTGGTTCAAGAGAATCCCGCTACGTAGTAAATTTTTTAAAGAGTGTTTGAACAGAAACAAGAACTAGGAATGGGAAATTAAACGGCGAACACTTGGTTTGTAACCCTACGTGGAACAATGAATTTGCTTCCTCAGATATAAATGGAAAACCGATGTGTCATATTTGTCGAAAAACAGTTTCCGTAAGCTTTGAAGCGATGAAGTTTAAAATTCTACCACGACAGTTTCGTCCGGAGTTATACATATCACCTGATCTTAGAAAAAACGTTGCCAGCTAGGTTTCAAGCCCAGCAATCCATATTTTCAAGCATTGTAAAATTGCCGACGACGTTGCAGACACATCGTTCAAAATTGCTTGGAATATCGCTAAGCCCAAGAAATCTTCTAGCTAAGGTGTGATTTCAATAAAACTGTACGAGCATGCGCTGTTTCCGGATCTTAGTAGCAATGGCAACATCACCTGACATATTTCGAAGCTACAGTTGTCTGATTCAACCGTGACCACATGAGTAACAGCAATGTCAGTCGATCTTTTATCGCATGTTCTGAAACACGTTGCCGCGTAGACTACTTTAGCCTAGCATTTGACGAATTCACCGACTCCACAGACATTGCATAGCTAATTATCTGTGTGCATTTTATCAGAATGGACATATTTGCAGAGGAAATGCTGGCTGAGCAAACGTGGGAGGGTGACCAGCGAAAAACATCAACTTGACAAAGCTAACTTATGTGACTAATGGGGCAGGGCCACAGCTATGGAATGAAAAGAGAAGGGTTGATTGGTTTGCTCAGAAATGACCCCGGACGCCAGACTTCTTCTTATATCACTGAGAACTCAATGTGATAATGGCCTCTGTTACGAAAAAGTGACCGTAATTTCATACTTGCTCGCTCACGCTTTGAAGCAGAGAGTTCGGTTCTCTGGTGAAAGGGTTTAAGGCCCGCATACGACTGGTAAATAGGCTACAGTAGCCCTAATTTCATAGTAGCCCACAAATACATGGTAATAATGTTCTGCGGCCCGCAGCGTCTTTTGCCGTTAAAATGCGGCCCGTTATACAAGAGAAGTTGAGAACCCCTGATCTAAATGAATTTTAGTGCGATATTGAGCAAATTCCGAGTAGTTGCATCCTCAACCAGCTGAAATGTTGATTTTTCGCGGCCAAGTATGGATAAGTTTGCATTTTAGGTCTCTGTTGTCTGCGAACGCAGGTTCGTCAATTTGCTACCCACGTGATCGCTCTTTCCTACGTCAGCCTATAGCAATGAACTGGTTGTGACTTAACCCTTCTCGGCTTACTTTGTTACAATGCCATCAGCCTCACAACACGAGACTAACGTGCTTTATTCAACATGCATAAATAGAAGTTCCAGGGATCAGCGAGTGCACAGAAAATTGACAGGATCAAATAACATTATTCAATTCCATCGAAAATCATTTGACACCTTCAATTGATTCCAGAGCAGGATATAGGATTTTGTCTCCGCAATTTCGATAATAAACCAACTTTCATACATCTGTATCAATCTATGAAGTTCTATATACATGATATTCGAGCGATACGCGTTTATTTAGCGACCTCACACATAGATCAAGCTGCACAACCTTTGTTATATTCTACGGATCCCATCAAGTCATTATCTACGAGGCAATTCCAAGCCTTGGCAATTTGACCGATCGTTGGATATTTAGGAAACTTGACCCAGGTGATTGGACCTACAACACAAAAATGTATTCGTAATCTATACACTTAACGCCATTACCTTTTCATTAATGGAATGCATACTCACCCCAAGAAGTGCACATGGTAAAAATGAGATAATTTTCATTGTCGGTAAACAGCGCTATTTCTCTGCGTGCCATCCAGTCAGCGTCTACAGGAAAAAGGTGTAGGTTGTATAGCTGCGGAGATCGTCGAAGCTGCAACCTTATAAAAGTTATGCTGCGACGGAAATTAATCCGGGCATACTATCTTCGAAAGACGTATAGCGATTCCGTTGATGAGATATCATTCCTTTCAATTGTCCAATGATCATGAATAAGGAACGCATTTGAAATACACAAGGCGAAACGGCTAATATAGACACTACCAGTGGCGGCTCGTCCTATAGGGCAACTGGGGCATTGCCCCACATTAAATTCTCTTCAATAACAATTCTTTACCATTTATAGACGCACACCAATCTATATATACCGAAACCACAGCGAAAATCGTATTCTTCTTGTCCTTTCGCTTGTAAATGCCCATATATAGCGAAGTCTCTACGAAAATCGAATTCTCTTCTGTGTTTTTGCTTTGCGAATGCCTAGCCGGGGCATGCCCCGGTAGCGCTCATAACAAGCTTTCACTGTCTATTCTCTCAAAGCCGCGCACAATAAAGAAACGGTAATTTACTCTCTCCTATTCATAAAATGACCGAGCAACCGGGGCAAATTAGCTCTGTGCCCTTAAGGTGTGATGTAACAATCGTATCTATAGCTGAACTCGGTTACCGTCATATGCGTTTAGTCGACCTTTGGTGGTATAGGTCGATTTTGATGGTGTTTCACACCATGAAAACTCTTGAAACTTGGTATGTCATGTCGTGATGGTGGTATTTAACACTGCCCCAAGTTTCAGGGTTTTTACTTAAAGTTTAGGGTAGTAATTCCGTTTCCGAAGTTGAGTGTGTGCTGATCCTTCATGTATCGCAAACAGATTTTACTCAAAAGCTGGTATTGGTATCCA
>ATSW01002478.1:0-11615 GCA_000444245.1 Botryllus schlosseri | reverse complement strand
ACGTATGGTAGGGTTACCATATTTCAGCAACCCAAATTCCGGACACTCTTTAGCGCCCGCTAGTGGATTTCAAAATGAGTTAGACGTCACACTAGCAAACCTTTACTCATAGACCAGAGGTGGTCACGATCCGGTTCAGGAGTATGTGGCTATGTGTGTTTATAATTGGGACCGAAAGCAGATGTTTTCAGCTTCCTCCCGCCCAAATAAACAGTGATTTTGAGCCCACACTATATAGGATAATCGATGCAACGTCTGGGGGGTGGTGCTTGCTATATCAATTTGGTTTCTACATGCATCTGGTCGTTGAATTATTTGAATGAATTCTGTCAATAATATTGGTCGTTCCATACATTACTATTTAGACACTACTCTCCGCCCACATGATCAGAGTTAGCGGTAGAGCTGGTGGAGGATAATGAGTTCGAACATACAGGGAGCGTAATTGCACATCGTTAAGTCATGTTCATGTCCTAACGATAAGATTGTTTATCAGCCTTATATGCCGGTGCGCACCACGGAGCTTTACATACACCTCACATCCAGTGGGTTCCAACCTTTTATGGTCGCGACTCCATCTCCAATTTGAAAATGCTCCGTGGCCAAGATCAAAATTTAGCCAGCTGATTAACAAAAGAAGTTAGCACCTTCGCTCAGACTTACTCACGGGCTAATTTGGAAGCTGATTACGTTCAACATATTCGTAAACCCCATAATAAAGGCAAACGATCCCCTCCCGTTTGGAACCACTCTCTTTGAATGAAGCATTTAAACCGCCTTAACGGTCTCTAGGAATATACCGTTCTCCTATAATTGCGATTACAATTAGGCTTATTCCAGAAAATGAAGGTTGTTTATAATTATATGTTATTGGAGATATTGAGAGGGTGGTAGTCTACATATTAAAATTAATAAATGTGATAGTAAATTGCGCGCAGCGCGAAGAAAAATATCATGCATCAGCATAAATATTCCCAAAAAATACTATTTTTATGCTAATTTACGAAAAAATTATGAGCCTACGTAAAGTCCTCAAAATTCCGGACATTTGGCATATTTTAGAAATTCCTCACGGACGCTAGTTTGAACAGTGAAATTCCGGACATGTCCGGGAAATTCCGGACGTATGGCAACCCTAACGTATGGTAACCCTACTGTTACGCATGAAGGTGATTGATTTGATACTATTCGTTCATTACTTAGTGAGTACATGATTCACCAACACGCGGCCCGCGATCAGGTTTGAAATTTCGGAAGAACATATAAAGCATTTTAAAATGCTGAAATTGATTTCATTTTAAACATATTGTTGTTGTTTATAGAAAATGGTATTCTCCTGTGGCCAGTATCACTATTCCTCACTTGCTGATACGACTTTGACAATGGTATGGAGGAAGAATTTGCTGATATGAATGGGCATACTGCATTGTCGTGCAATGGCCCATCACTGCCAAGACCGCGACGCACAGAATACGACTCCGAGCTCCCCAAATGACCAAGCTTTACGAGTAGATAGTTTTCCAGCAAGTACCGTGTCTAACTGACCCCAATATCGATTCTATAGTCCACGGGGGGTCAATCTGCGGCAGATAGAAGGAAAATTAAACGGTCGTCGACACTTCATTCGATTAGGATCTGTTGGCGGCCGTCAATATGCAAATATGACTTACGAATTGACTCCCTAATCAATGACAGTTTTGAAGTATTCTTGCAGTGTTCTTCGCGCTACGCGCAGTTCAATGCGAATTGATTTTCGATTTTACTATAGTAGTGTCCTTTGTAATCTGAGCCACACAGTACAGATGCGAACAGCAGAGGAAAATGATCCACTTCATAAAGAAATGTGGCTATTCCAACATGACTATACTCACTATTTCAGTGCGCATTCAAGCCAATATGAGTAAATAGATAAATCCAGAGTTCACAGGCAATGGAAAATTGAACATGCTCAGTTTAACGTGGGTATTTGGCAGGGATATCTAGATATCCCTGGTATTTGGCCTCCAGTTAGTTCATAACGACTATAAGCACTGGAATGCAGCCGCAGAAATGCGGTCATGAATAGCAAAAATGTGGGCCGTCCCTGCTGTAGTTGCTGAGGAGTGTTGTCAGATATCGTGCGCAGCTCTTAGTTCAAAATAGAATGAAAGTGATGATAATGATATTTTTGTTGTATTTTCATTTCTTTAATAAAATATCATTTCGTTTTTGGTAACTATGCCCGTCTCCGATGTTAGAGAGCACAGCGTTGTACTGACGAAGAGTATTAAAACGTGGTTCTTAAACTGCGTTGCCTATTTTTATCTCGCGATATTGAAGTTATGCGGTCCACGGCCTCTAAGAATTTTAAAAAGTGTCCCACGACCCGTTTTGAGTTAGTACATCAAGTGGTGCACATCCGGAGAAGTGCGAGACGACACATCACCCCAATTAAGATCCATATAGGCCTTCATTATTCACGGGCCCTGATCCAGGCATATAATTGGTGCTATTAGTTTTGAAGCGAAAGAAGTCTTCCATAATTTCGTTGCGAATGCATGGAATGTATGCGAATGTATGCACACTGCACAGGGGTCGTAAGCTAAAAACCTCATGGGACATAGGCTGTCCAAAAGATTCAGGGAAACGTTCGATTCGACATTATTCAGAAGATCACTTTTGACACTGTGCAATGTGCATATTCATCGAAGGGCCTTGAATGTACCACTGGACTAATTTACATTTGTAGTCGAAAATCACAGCATAATTTCTGTATTTTCGATTCCTCATTTTCAAACATCTCTGCCTTTGCGATCCTTGTCAATTCTTCATCGACGGCAATTCTACAATCTAACCTCTTCATATTTGCATAGGAATAACAATTTGATTGTAGGTATATTATTGAAATGTTAAAAGTTTACTTCAATCTGACCATTTTCCTTGGTAGCAGATTACCCCTGTATTTGGTGTGTATTTACCACTTTTACTATGCATAAAGAATCTGCAGCAGCCAATAGAAGATATCCAAAAATGTTGTGGAATGTAATATAGCTATAAATATATTATCACGGCGTTAGCGGCGGTTGTGAGTGTATCGCAATTCATGTGATGTTTGAATTATTATATTAATTATTAGCTAATTACAAAATAGACAGAGCAGAAGGAGGTCACAAAGATCATTTTGAAGGATGCCATATCTCCATAAATCTAACGAGGACTGTGAATTTGTTGGAATCAGGTGGCATAGCGTCATTGTAACCACTTGTCATTGTAACCACTTTTGTTCAGTATATTCCACGGAAGACTGACTGCGCGTCCACTTCGTCCAACTACCATGTGGTCGACGTAAAAGATCATCACTCTATCTTATATGTCGGACCTTCAGTGTGTGGAAGAGTATCTCGCCGGCTATCCGACAGTCGTCGAGTATGACCAGTTTGGTCCACATTCAAGTCGAAATACAAACAATTTGTATTGAACCAATACTAGGCAGCCCGTAAGCTTACCGGACCACGACATGACATATCGATTCCGCCTTCTGACGTATGGCACCTATTTTTTGTCACCTGACCTTTATATTACCTTCTTTTACTTTTGAATTCAGTGTGCAATGTGCATGCCTCCTTTTTACATCGCCTAGGTGGGTGTCTGATTTCGAGCACTACTCCAAGTCATTTCTACACCTTCTTATCTTTCATTGTATAGCAGTCTTGTGGGGTATTGAAATGATGAAATTGTTAACAATAAATTGAATTGAACTGGGTGGATTAACACTAACAGGTATATTCACCCGTCGTTACTGTCACCAAGTAGTGAAAAGCTCTCATTTTTATTTCCAGCAGATGTCACTGCTGAGTTAAAATATGAATACTGGCAAAGTGGCAAATCAAGGTTATGTAAATGTCTGGAGCAAGGTTACGGTTGATCAGTGACCAAGATGTCGGATGTTTATATAGCTCAGTGGATGCAACATGAAAAAAGCAGTACGTATATAAATGGACTAGGTAATTTCTGCTGTTGCTATCAAGGCTCAAGTGTGACAATGCATTTCCGAATTATAAAAAAATAAGGAGCGCACCTGTTCTGTTCAATTCTCGCTGGCTGCGCATAATGTACATCATGAATGACTTTCATATTTATACCAAAACAGTAGGTTTTCTACTCAACGAAATAATGTTCCCTCACACATGTACGTCTTTACCTAGCCACCAACTCAGTGTCAATGATCGACATTGTCATAGTTGAGGGAGTGAAAACAGTAATCGGAATAGCGTAACTGCGTCTCGTGATATTGTCCTTTGTCGCGCCTCCCAGCGTTGGTGCTGGATGACCGTAACTCGGTTGCGCGCAGCGAGTGAGCGTGGTAGGGTGCTGGACTGCGGCTCAGTAATGGCAATTGGCACATTTTCATATTGGTTGACACGTTGACTCTTAACTTTCTTTAACTATGAAAATGATGATTCGCTTTCAGCACAATCTGTAACAATTGCTGTTACTCGTGTACCTTAGCAAGTACTTGAGGTGGATGGATCGTTATCTTGTTAAATCGAATGATTAGATCGCTGGTCACTTTATTTGATGCCAATTGCAATAGATCATTTAGCCAGGCTACTAGACATGCTTTCCCTTGGACATATGAACCCGGGCCTAGTCAAGATCATTAAGGCATTTGTATAGTTCGTGATGGCACTTGCCACTTGGCCGGCTGATATATCAAAAAAGTTGCCTAGTTCGTCTTCGTGCTTCTTTTGTTGAACTTCTACGGATTTAACTTGGCGACGCTATACGGGGAAGAATGAATTCAACCTAGATGTAAGACTCCTTCTGTCGTCTTATTATAAGGGTAATTTGAATGTTGAAAACAATTTGACATTATAGACATTCTTGATTAATGCTAATTAATGATACCTCTCCAAAGTAACCAACCTTACCAGTAGTAGCCTGGCTGGGTCAAAGATGTGTTAGATTCTAGAATTAGGATGAGCTCCATCATATATAGCGATATATGGCGCAGGAGGCAACTTTCTGGTTGTTGCGAATGTAAGGTGATATAAGGTGTGGTCTATCACACGAAAAATCCCCCGATCTTACTACTCTAGTGCCATGCACAATTGGTTGTAGAAAATGTAGGCCTACCGCAATTCGAACCAGGCTTGGTGCCATATTATGCCCATTTTCATATCTATATCGCTGGGATTGTATGTGGAGCCAGTATATGTCGTACACGTACTTGGGTTGAGAGTTGGTATGCCGGCACGATTATTCTGTGAAGATGAAAAACGTAGAAATTTTTCACTGTAGCAATTTGTGATTTTGGCCTACCCAATATCATTTTATTGATATGCCTTAATTACGAGTATTTCCAAAGCTGATTTATGTGTATGCAGTTGAGCAAGTGCACTAATTGAAATGCTGCGACCCGTAACTCTGCATGACCATCATCTTCTTTGCCTCTTGCAATATTCCCCTAAAATATAGTAGCAGTAGCCTACCGTGAATGTAAATAGGTAGCAGCAATCGCACTAGTTAACACTGCCGTTTGGCTTCTTTTTTATGCCTTTGTATGTTTTATAGTGCTAAGTTCGAAAGTTTTTTGTATCATCAATACTGTTCAATTTATCACTCTCTTAGTTTTTCTGACTGCGTGAAGAAAATACATGGTTTCGAATGTATTTGTGTAAAGTTAATTCAGACGTACTACCCATCAAATATTTATGAGTAAGATGCCGCCTAGATCCCGTTGAAACATGCCTGAATATGATATGTTGCTTTCCAATTTTGGTGCAGAGAAATATTGCGCTAGAAAAAATTGGAATTAATGTCACACATGAATGATTTTGAAAACTATTATGTGCTAAATTCGCAGATGACGCACGATTCCGTTTGACTTCTGGGGACAATTTTTATTTTGGAAATGCGATGAGTGTATGAGTATGTGCAAAGGACTAATGAACAATGATAGCGAAAAGCCAATGATAGTTTTAGAACCGGTACCCAAAATAAACCGAATAGGATAAAACTATGAAGCCAGACAAAAATTTCATCAGATTTTGTACTACGTGATTGTCTAGTTACGAACATATCGAACACCAACTGAAGTTAGCCTACTGCTGAAGATGTTGAATCAACATATTGAAATTTGTGTAGTGCATTGATGCAAACGTGCATATATCGAAACGATATCTTCACACCAGGCAACAAACCTGTGGACAGTGTGGAGCATTCTTTTTATTATTTCGCCATATTAATCGTATCATTTGCATGATGTCGCTGAAGATTCAAGGCAGAATAGAAGCGGCCAGTGCAAAAAAGTTTTGAACCACCAGTGTGCGCTTTATGATTGTTATAATAAAGTGTATAGTACTAGAAGCAGAAGTGTAGCACTTGTATGCGTAGTAGCTTTGTTGAACATCTGCATTTCCAGGTGTAAGACATCTGATGATACGGTAAATCTTGAAGCTGGCAACTCATCTGAAGTTTCAGGCATGATACATTATTAGCAACAGACGCGATAGTTATTTAAAATTTAGCTTTATACACCTTTTTGGGTGCTGTGCTAAATATCCGTTATGTTACGAGCAGCTATGCACAAAGAATAACATGAAACTGCCTCTTAACTCTCATTGTTGAGAAGTTAGCAATTGTGCATAAAATTCTGTGTATGTGATTTGAAAAAGGAAAAGTACCATTGACGGTTGATGACTAAGGGTCTTGTTCTAATGATCCTCAGAGTTCAGTGGTAGTTCTGTGTGTTGGATATTGATATAGCTGGGTGAAACGTGGAGGAATATGTAGTGGTTGAACTTACTACCGCATGCCAAGGATCCAATAGCTAATTCAGGGATATTTAGGACAGTTTGAGTATGTCTGGCAGAGGCAGAAGAGGAGCAACTAAAGCTTATCTGAATTTATCACTGTCAGCACAAGATTATTTAGAGATCTTTATGATGTCCCTGACGACTATTTCATTTTGTACCAGGGAAACCACTGATTTACGGTTTCCAGTTAACGATGACACTTTTCTATTTTGGTTTAATGTTGAATGCTCTTGGCGGGAATTTTTCAATCGATGTGACACGGTTCAACATTCAGCCTAGCTCCTCATGTTACCATGTTGACAAATTGACAATGTATCTCACATACTGGTACTTTGATAATTTTGTGGTTCAGTTTAGTTACATATAGTTCGGTGCTAAAAAGATAATTATTTAGATATGAGTAGGTACATTATTATCGCTTGTATATTTTATGATGAATTATCATTAAGAGGAGCTATCATCTACTTTTGACCGCATGCTCACTACAAAAATATATATGCCCATTGCCCACTCCCTACCTTGTATTAAGCAAGGCAGGTCTCCAGTCAAATATTGGTAGCAGGCAGAATCGGAAGCCAGTCAAGTGTTTTCAAAATTATATCGTTTCTCATCGTTACACAAAGTTTCTGAACTATGATTGACTGTGCCTTAGGGTACAGGTAGTCTGGTTTGTATAGGTCACAGCCAGGATGACTTTGCATGAAAATGCACAAACTTACCATATCATACCAAACGTACCATATCCCTTACCAATATGTGTCTTACAGTTTTCGAGTAATGAAAATTATACGCCTTCACACGAAAAGTGATACTCTAACAACGAAGAATATGAGATGAGATCAATGCTTTATTTCTTCTGTCGTGTCCTCGAAACCTTGGCTAGTTATATCTCAGTATCAAAAAACATTTTGCATCATCAGGCCCGAACATTTATGGAACTGAAGTACTGATCGAACCACAAGATGGTAATAAAGTGCTGTGAATGCCATGATCCAGAAATACGAAATTTTAGGGCTGTCATGCAAGATGTAACTGGCATTATTTGCCTTGTGGGCGCCAAAATACATATTTAATCATTTGAACATTTAAATCATTGTTGCTGTTCTGTCATTATGATGCCATAGGCAGTGCTTGACTCTATATCGACCAATGTCCAGTCTTAGTTATAACTACCGTGGGGGTTAGTTTGTGAACTTTCTGTATATTCTTTGAGTTTTGTAAACGGATAAGCCTGTCGAAGGATGAGGTCAAATATTTGCTTTATGATAATGGTTGTGCAATTCGCGCATTCATAATGTGTGTGTGTGCGGTGGCAGTCAAATAGCTCACCATTATTTTTAATTGTTTCATTTGATCATGCCGAAAAGATTGAAAGCCAAGTCTCTTCGGTGAAGGTTTCTAGGTATCAGCAACAGCCTCAAAACTGACTTTCTCTTTCATTACTAAGCTACTTGTTTGTTGAGTTCAGCATTATTTTAGCAAATCCGCTATACGCTGACTGGTTGACATGATCTTGCTGGCATGTCGGGTTGCATAATCTTTGCCTTCCATGCCGGTTACGTTGATTCATGGGTTCTGTATTATAGAAGTTTAATAATGTTGTATTGTACTATTTACGTCTCCTGCTATTAGTAAAGCAAAATACTTCCTTGTAGGAATTGTATCATTTTGTATCTTGCCTCGAAAACGGAAAGTGTAATTATTATTATTATTAGTGTCCTCTACTGTCCATGTCCACCACAAGTGCGCTCATAATGTCTAGCTAATTGTAGTGTAAATATGGGTATTTATCCTTCCAACTTCGTGGAGTGGAGGAGTATGCTATGACCTATTAGCATAAGTTTTACCTTGAGAAGATAATTATGGAAGCTACTTTTTCCATGAATTAATTTTCTACATTTCGTATTACCCATGACGGAAATCCTGTACATTCGTCATTCTTGTCTTTTATCTGTGTGCCGAGAGGTGACTTGTTCAATATAAACCATCATTTTAATCAAAATGGAATTTTTACTATTATTCTATCACTCAAATTTCAATTACCGTTGNTGTGCTACAGCACCTGTAGTAATCTGATACCGGTATGCATTGTTTTTGGATCTAGTGTGGAGTGGATGCTGATTTAGAACTTGCTCAAGGCCAGAGTACATCCAGTTGAACTTGTTGCTGTTGTAACAGTCTGATGGACTGAGTAGCAGTTTTCAGCATTATAACTGCTGTAACTGTCAGATGCTACTTGGAATATATTTTTAAAAAGATTTTCGAGAGTCAAAGTCTGAATTTGTTCACTTTGTTGCGCACTATCGGATGGTAACAGTAGATATACATAACTTCAATTTGATCATGTTTGTTCTTCTCAGATTCTATATTGTTTGTTTGTCCTTGTATCAAGCTTAGATTGCGTACAAACTCGAAACGAAGAGATAGCCGGTATGAAGTTGCTGAGTTTTGTTGTTGCATTTTCATGCGTGGCATTTGGTAAGTGCGTTTCAGCAGTTTGCTTCTTGTCATATGGCTATGAGTCACATGACTGAAATGATTCTGCCCTGCTGCACAGTGAGTGGTGATTGGTTTGTGGAATTGAACTGATGACGGAGTGAATCAACGTGATCTGTAATTTGAAATTCATGAAGAAATGATTATAATGATAATTATTGGGCAGTTTTTTGTGGATGAATTTCAGGTTCGAAATATAACTGTTGACCAGCTTATCTTTGAATTAGGGTTCGATGTTCGTTCCCAAATACAATATTCTTGTTTCGTTTCTCCTTGTAATTTCCGGCCTTTCTGACTTCAGTTTCCTGTTATGTCAATCCAGTATCAAGATATATCGCTCCACTAAACTTTAATTTCAGTGATTGTATTATTGCTCCGTTTAAGCGGTATTGGTTAACACACACCATTGAATCGACAACGTGGTGTTCAAAGTGCAACTTAGTACCTAGTTTGGACATTGAACAATAGTTTCGAAAGCCTGCCCTTGTGATTTCCGAATGTACTGAATTAAGTACATTATTAATATCAAAACCAAATTCAATGATGAGTTTACCGGCGACTGAGATTATATAATTCATACGAATATGTCTAGAGAGTTTTCTATTGCAATACTGGAAGCATTTGTTGTGCAAGAGAAGATGGGCAGTCCTTACTGGTGGAAATCGAAACACGTGCTATCACATATTTGACTTTTCTAGTGTATACGTTTGACGAAACCACTTCATTTGACACCACCACACCCGTCGCTCCAACGACTACTGCAAGTGCCGCAACAACGCAGGCACCGGCTGTGAAAGTGCCGATTAACAGCTATAATTTTTCCAAGAATGGAGTCGTGTGTTTGAAAGCAACATTCGCAGCTCACTTTATCCATGAAGAGGTAACCGCGAATCTTTGTCTGAGCCTCTCATCATTTGTGTTGGACTACGAAGAAATATTGTCCTTTTCTAGACAACTTGGCCCGTGGGTGGGGATGCCCATGTTGATGACGCTAACAGCGAATGCAACAGGCTCACAGTGAATTTCGGAAGTGGAAATTTCACCATACAGTTCAATATGACAGACAAGAAATCTTACTACATCTATGGTGCCGACGCCTATCTGACCAGTCCATGTAAGCCGTCTACTCTCTTATAGTCTGGTACTGGGGTGATCAAGTATCTGTCAGTGCTGCGCTACATGGATATAGTTACTGTGATTACGAACCGCTAGTGATCTGAAACGGTGGTTCTCAACCTTTGATATGTAAAATTTGTGTGCTGGTTCACTTGTGATTTCTTTTTTCATCGCTAGACTCGTGAGCCTGCCTTGAAAATAATCAAACAGTAACAGGATGTATACAGTATACTTATTAAAAAATTCAACAGAAAAGGGGTAGGTAAACAGTTCTCACTCCAACTGTTTTCACAGCGAAATTTACGCGATTCAATCATTTGTTAGCAAATTTTGGTTGGTATAATGTCATGAAAGTTCATTTTGATAACATCAAATTCTTAGCGGTCCAAGTCACTACCTTCGAGTCACGAGTCATTTCGAGTCATTGCACATTTTGACTCGAGTCAAGTCAATCGGTTTTCGAAGGTGACTCGAGTCAAGTCAAAATTTAAGTCAAGTTGCGTTTTCGTAGTATTAGGCATTATTACGTCATTACATTTTGCTAGCTGTCTGAAGTACAGATTGAGTAGTCATTGATTTTGAACCGATGAACGAATATAGAGTTAAATATACACCCAAGCAGGCGCTGTATCGCTCACATATACGTAGCCTCAGTTTATAGTTACCAACCAACATAGAGAATAGAGAAAGGAATCGATTAGATGCAATACATTACCCTTTACCCATTTACATATTGATATGATACTATTCGAGCCTGCTCCAATGGTTGAGGAGTATATAAACTATATTCGAATTCAAAATAATAAAAAAAGTTTGGTTAGGGTAGATAATTTTCTATTATATTACTTTACTACTAGTTTACGACAAGGTAAGCTGTAAGCTTCGATCACTTCGTTTGTGGTCAATTTATTTGTGAGATAACAATGGAGGCTCAGTAAAACGCATGATCATTGAATGATTGGTCGCTCGATTTTGTTGCATACCAACAAATTAGCATCATGCTCAACTTCACTCGACGTGTAGGTAGGATTATTAGCACAAGCGGTTAAGCAAATAAGTCGGCCCGAAAATTTGGCTCACTTGCTAATCCGCCCCAGATTATAAGTAACATATACTAACAAGGCAAACTTATTGCGATATTGATTCTTCACAAGCTGATCTAGGCGGTGTGCATTGTGCAACTAAGTCGTAAGATTTCTCTTACCA
>ATSW01002477.1:0-10013 GCA_000444245.1 Botryllus schlosseri | reverse complement strand
GGCTGGGCACAATCGAGTACCTGAGTGATTCGATTCTGAATCACGTATTACGCTTCGAGTCGAGTCGAGTATTCGAGTATCACTCATTATGACGTCACATCAGAATATAGTGGCGAGATAGCGTAGTAATATAATCCACAGCTGCAGCACCAATGGGTTGTGGGTTTGAGTCCGACCAAGGTCGGCTCCGAAATTCCGACCTAAGTGTTGGAGGTTTAACTAGGCTCGGCCTCGCCATCTCATCCGCGTAAGCGGTGTCTTATAAAAGCGTAGAAGTGGGCCTTGCTACACGCCGGCAGCTACGGAATAAAAATGAAGAAAATCGGCATGGTGTAAATGACCATAGTAGTCGACTCAGACCATGAATATCTCAACAAAAAAACAATCAAATGTACTATGTCAAAGTTCAAATATGTACCATTTATGCCACCACAAAGAATATAATGCCTGTTATCCGTCACATTAGATACTTTGGTATTTTTCGACCATACCGATTCCATTGCACTTCTTGACAACGTTGTGGGATGATCATGACTTCGGAACTGTGTTATTTCCAGTAACATTCGTAGCTTTGTACTGTCTCGTATGCTAAGACACGGCATATCAGGGTTTCAAGTCTTCCTCGGAGGAAAGTAGCATCAAAACTATAATTATCGTTAGTAAATTAATTTTCAGTTGCGAGAAGCGTATAATTTCAGTACTCGAAAAAATCGTCTTTTACTACTCGACTCGAATCATTCAAATTAATACTCGATTCAGATTCGAGTACTCGAATCATTGTGCCCAGCCCTACTTATGTCCGCGTGGGCNCGAACAACCTCACCATCATTANATGTCNTGCCATCCNGAGACTCGTTAGCAGTATCTACCAGCCATTCTGATTAGATCTGACCGAAATCACTTGAGCTCTCACGGTGTACTTAGTTAATGCGACCTTGGGGATAGAAAAAATCAATGAAAACGAATTCAAGGTTTCGTGTGTGTCGCGACCGAGGACAGAAATTTTCCACGTCATTGCAAATTCACAAAGGTCGTTTAGTTTAACTAAACGGATATTAGAGTAGATTAAATCGATACAGGCAATGAAATAGTTATTGAAAAGCTGTCACAAAATTGGCCTAACTCTAAAAATGCGGATAAAATGGAGTCTGACTCTGTACACGAATTCTATAAATTTTCCGAGGTCAGACTCACCAGCTGAGATCATCACGTTAAACATCGNTCTAAAAAATTCGGATTGCAATCCGGCACTTTCAGAGGGGCATGTAACAGGTGATAAGGGATGAAAAGAAATGCAACAGCGTAACAGAAATTATGGCCAGTCATGCGATATCGCTCTATGTTCTTTTCTTCCGGTCGATTCAATATGTCATTATGCGATGCNGGATATAAGAATTACATATAGTGTGCCTTGCCACGCTGCTGGTATGGATGACATCTTGAAAATAAAATGACAACCCCTACGTTACAGTTCAGACGATGGCAGAAGCTTTCCAATATGATCTACGCCAACCCGTGCTTCGGTGAGCCGCATACTAGTTGGATATGATGCGAGATAGAAAACTTCATCAATTTATATACTCTCATCTTCAGATAACATCGACGCGTTCTTGCACATAATGCACAAACATCGGCCAGATGATGAATCGCCGAAGAAAGCCCAGTCCTTTTCAAATACTAGCCCAGAGTCCGTCACTGTTTACTTACTCCCAGAAGGTACCGTGACTTGAATTTTACTGTTTTCTTATAGACGTGCCGGTGTAAATGTCGCATGATTTTGAACCGCTATCACCCCATGGTGATAGACGGTGTGCGTATACGCCCAGAGTGAATTGAAACGGCGTGATGCTCTTAGTGTGGCCATGAAATTGGCGCCTTTTTCCCCAACTACGATTACGCTGTTAAAGTATAGGCCTATTCGGCGGAATCTGTAATGAGCTATCGCCATTTTGAACTTGACTTACTTTCCCTGAAATTAGCAGCATTACGAATATATGTTGCACTTGGACGTCTCAAAACGAATACAGTCCCATTCTGAATGATCCGCGAATAGTAAATAGCAGACGAGTGCCAACCGTTGTACCAGCCGTGTATTAGTAATTCAGAGGACGTTGGATTACGGAATTGTGACGTCGCATTATAGAACAGAAGTGTATCGTAAATGATGATGTTCTGATACACTGCACGAGATCATATCAATTTCTAGCGGATTGTTTTATTTACAATATTCCAAACCATATCTTATCTACAAAAATATGTTTCAATCTCTAGGTGACCAAATAAGTAGAGAACTTGAGAACTACAGGTAATTCACACATACTTATCGTCCAAGGTTTGTCATTTTGTAAAATGCTACACATACAATGATTTTACAAAAACGATTCCAAATTACGCACGGAGATTCAAGCTCTTTTGTAGCTGGCGCATGAGGTAAATGGTATGAATTAACCGCCAACATAAACCCCATCTGCTCCAAATAGTCCTCGCTGTCAGTCATTTCTGCAAGATAAAGGCTTTCCTGATTAAACCGATCGATAGCGGATTTAGTTAATGGAGATGTCAGATTACCATCGCAACGCGAGATTACAGTACACGACCAGGACGTCAAAACATTGGGTACTGACGCCAGAAAACAGATGGCTGTTCCCAAACACTTGGGTAATGGTTCAAACCTTTTGGAAGCAGCAATGTCACCGTACCAAACCCCCGTTTTTTTTAATATGGTAATACTAGATACTATAGCGCTCCGTTTTTCTATGCTGAGTAATATCAACGATAAGTATAATTCCTGTATAGGCGATTTGTTTCAAACTAACCCAGCCAGAAGTTTAACTCGACTCAAGCGTAAGACGGATAGCAAACCAATTTGATATTTGGTTGCATCCAATGTGAATAGTGTAAGGCAAAAGCAACACAACAATCGTACAATTTACTCATCGTCTCCCTTACGGGTGCAAGCCTGTCGGTCGGTGTTTACAATTAGAAGCACGTTNGTAGCGGTTTTCTTCGNCAAANGTAACAAGTCACGGAAGACGAAATCGATATGTCAGGTCGTGGTCTGGCAAATGGTGAGGTCTGACTAGTATCCATTCAGTAGAAATTGCTTGTATTTCGACTCGAATGTGGACATGCTCGACGACTATGTCGGATAGCCGGCGAGGTATGTGACATAGCAGTTTCCCCTCAATATCCGGAAACTAACGGACCACCTAAACCGTGACGATTTATCTTTAAGACGATATAGATCAAATCTAACATGTTGTAGAGATATGTGTTAAGAATTTACATTTAGTCGGCATATCTACGGGACAGAAAAGCACATGTGTTGTTAATTCAAAGCAAGCGTGGTCACTTGTACGTGCATAAGCAGTGAAATTTTTTATCGCGACACGCTTCAGTCATCGACACTATCTCCAGCACCGCGTCTCCGCATTTATAAAAATATATACACTGTATACACACTATAATGTCGACATGTCTCCAAATACAGAAAAGCATGCGCAATTGCACATGCATTTTGGGATGAAAAGGCAGTGGCAGAAAAATGGCACGGCTAATTGAATGTACTATTGATCTCGCCTACACCATGTAATAGTTAGTCATCGAATTTCCTTGAAATGTTGTGCGGTATTTGGCACCTGGAGGGGATAATGCATTTTGTTGACGTGTAGCCAGCAGAAATCCGGTCGCGCAAAATTTTCCGAATGAATCATTCAATATGCATGCGAGATTGCGAGTACCATGATTCATCAATTGCGAAGGGGGCGTGTTTGTGTTAGCGGATTCGCACCGGACTCGATCTAGTATTCGGAATTCGTTATCTATCTTACACCTCGACGTATATCACTAAACCAACAAAAACACCACAATTCTTCATTTCGCATCCGCTCCCATGCAGCGTTGCAATGGTAATTGACATCACAATTAGCTGACAAAGGATAAATTGATGTTTTCGGAAATATTTACACGAAACTGCGAAACAATAACGTAACGAGTGCTTATCTTGAGCAAGATATTTCATAAACATATGACAGTCGAGTATTGTCGTGCCTGAAGATATCTTGCCGACTATATAACTTGTAAAAAAGATGCGATTCAGTTGCGCTCTTCTGTCATAAAGTCGGACGAAACGTTGCTGATAAAATAATGGCCTCGATGCCAGAAGTTACGTGATGATAACTGACAGTAATACCAAATATTGAGATCGCGGAGCCAGTCGCGTTCACTATCATGCAATTTTTCTCTTCGTCAAGCTTCAAATTCAACAGTTCTTTACATTTTGATATGGGGTTGGTTCCTCATAATACGCCATGGGCCCGCCTACCTATATTATCCGTATTATCCGAACCTGTAGAAATGACGAACTTAATTTCAATTGGATTCATAATGATCCTTGAGCAACAATACCGGAATTGCTGTTCGAATCGATTTTTCTCGGCGTCGATGTGTATGAAAAGAACGACATAATATTCGATATTCGTATTTAAATTAGGAGTTCCTTATATTCGAGTAAATGTCTGAGTAAATCTTTAAGGGTGGAATACTAATGATGGAATTTTCGATCATCCCGGCGCCAAGTGCCGACTGATCTCATTATAATGGCAATTTGTGAAGGTTACCCCTTTCAAGAAGGTATTTACTATGCAAATGTTCATCATTACACCAGCTATATTCGTTCGATATTCTCAAATTGCGTCTGAACAGCATGACATTCGTTTTACCGCATAGCTTAACGAGAGTACTATTAGCATAACGAGGCCTATATTTTGTAATACCTGTGAAAGACGCATCTACTGGTCTATTGCTGATTCAGGTGTCTCAACCTCCCATTCTTACCTGCTCGCGTTTCATACCAAGTTCATAAAACCGTCACGATCAAGACATCTTGCTAATTAACAGAAACTGAAAGAGGCGCGTCATCTTACGTCTCAAGTTGTTGCGCCGAGCAAATGCTGGAGAGACAGAATTGTAGCAAACGTACACGACTTTCAGCCATTATTCGAGTATGCTTTCCGTATACAAAAAGACTGATGTTATCGAAGGTCATGAACAGCGAACGCGGTTCTGTCACACAGTACGTGACACGGCAATTCTCAATCAACAAATCAAACCGTTGAGGTGTTGCAATCCCAGACAGATGACTCTGGTGTCAAAACAACGGGCCGAATTAAACCGTTTATCATGGGATGGGATGTAATATCGATTGATTCTATATCAGTGATCGACCTAACGGGATTACCTCGACCTATGAATGGCATTGCTAAATCTCTTGTTTGTGACGTTAACAGAAATCGTTGCGATCAATAAATCTGCCTTCGAACAAAACACATTTCCTCCCATCGAATTCCAGTTTCCATTGTAACGTTACCGCAGAGCTACGTTTCGGGATAAGCAATATTTTTAAAGGCGCATCATGCAACAACAAACGATTGCGTGACGTAATAGAGCGGCGATTACTACGAATCATACTGGTTCGTCAGTCAAAGAATTGATGGCAGTTTTCCGCAACGTGTTAATTTGTTAAACGATAAATCAGAGTACGAGATAATGGCGAAACACATATGTCTGACATGATAGAAATATACGATTACAGGAAAGCAAATTCTTCGTCAGGATAAGATAACCAAATAATGAATTTAGTTCAAAATTGGTGAGATGGAGCTTTCGCCGCGTAATTTGGGAGAGATTGCAGCAGCTATCACCGCCAAGGTGCCAGCTGCGAGGATGCTTTTATCATTCTTCTTGGAGAAACCGTGATAGTGACGCTTATCAGATTGAAATTTTGTGCTTCATGACAATGTATTTTGTTAGGGGGTGTTGCTAAGACCTGTATCGTTACAGACATACACAGAACTATATAAAGTTCAAATTCAACTACAAATTATCCTCTGCATGAAGCCAAACTATTCCTCTTGTTCGATTGCCTAACACCTTAATGGTCAATCACTATGGAAGAGGAACCAGAAGAAATGTAAAAAAAAAACACCAAAAATCGTTGCCGTCCATGTACTTGCTAGTGAAAATGCCTAACATTGAATATTTATGAAAATTTTATGTTCAAGTAAACATGTTAGCGTATAGTTTTGATGGAGAGCACCTCAATTTGATTTTAACATCGTGTCGTAGGTATCTTATGCGTTACAAATAGCTAGCACTGAAATACTACCATCAAAAGGACCCATCATCAATGCCGCGAAATTTCGATTTCATACCCCCAACACGCTATCCAACAAATCGCGCGCCTCGTTGTTCATCAGGGCGGATCTCAGAATAGATGAAATGATGCCGTTCGCTTTACACTGTCAACGCGTTATCTCGCGAAGTCGTCTTTTTCGCTACGGAAATTCGAGATTAAATCACAACAGATTGAGGGTTTTAAAGATGGTATCGCTCCACCTTTCGGCATGATTACAGCGGCGACAAACACTATCAAATACAACCGCTTCATTATTTGGTGTTCTTTGTAGACATATAAATATTTATGCGAAGCAATAGAGCACCGCACCACGCAGCGAAATGAACTTTAAACAGTTGAAAAATTTCCAATTCCTTCTCTTTTCCAGATGACGAAAGTACGGATGATAAAAAACTTACTGATGATGAGGAATCCAGCGCTAAAACAGAGGCAATTTTAGAGCTCGATCCCGCTATACCAACGGAAGAGATATTTGGTGATTCAGGCTTCCATAAAACAAGGCCACCGGTTCGGCATGTGCTGCGGCTTGATCCCCAGCTGTTACGCAAGACCATGCCTCCAATTAAAGCATCGAGCACTCCGGCACCGATGGATACTACGGTTTTAACACCCGAAGAAATAGGTGAGTTTATACAACAAAATGTCAACTGGACTGGGGATTACTGAACCGATGTGGCAACCAAGGGGAAAGTCTAATGACATATAGACGATTGTTTGTGAATAAAGTCAAACGATCAGACAAATTTATATATCCTGCATATATATTCTTTATAATGAAACATCCATAATAACGTTTGGGCATAATTTTGACTTCTCCGGCCCGCAAGCGAGAGAATATCCTATTTCGCTATATCCATTGCATTAATTTACTGGTCTTCCTTGTACTGCTGCCCTTCGCGAATACTAATCTGTGCCAAATAGGATTTTCCTGTTTGTTCCTCATAAAAACAATGGATAATTAAACATAAGTTCAACATATTTTACGTCGTGTTAAAGAAGGGGTGCGCGAACTGGTTGTTAATATCAAAGGTATGAGAACAAGGAGCAGATTACCACAACGTTTCCAATACGCCGTGTACACTAACGTGGAATAATAATGCTTATTGTTAGGTGTGGTTCAAGGTCAATAGTATATCAGTCAACGTCGGTCATTGTGAATTACTTACCTCTGAAGCTTTTCTGTTAAGAAGGATTTCAAGACACAGAATAATAAAAAAAACGTTATTTTTTATTCATCTTGGTAGATTTTATCTATAGCTACGATTATTGCATATTGCCACAAAGCATTGCATTATAATCGCGTTTCTTTCCATTTTATTGTGACAGTGCAAATCCGACATTCATTCATACGGTTCAGTGACTTAGAAATAGGCTGCGGACCATTTTCAAGTTGAATATTGGGTCATGATTATAAATAGATTGAGAAACACTGCTATCGCTGAAGAGTTTCATTTATAAGTGCCACGATGGACCTGGGGACGGGAAGGGGGGAGTTTCTGCTCCGGGTCTTAGGAGAATATGGGTAATTGGCACGATATTCATTCAAATTCAATTCCCTACTATGTATGTCTTTTCTCCCATTAAAAATGGATCGGGAATCGCCAATTCTCCCTCCAGCTTAACCACACATAGAGCGAGACAAGTCGCTATAGCTAACGATCATGTTTGTTCAAGATGCGACAACGGTGGCTAAAACCCTACTCGACGTGCTGAGAGAAAACCTTATGAAAGAGCAATCGCAGATCACAACTGACATGAAGTACCGTAAGTATATATTCTATTCAGCAGCTACCTTGTAATTGCGGGAGTTGGTGTTTGCTTTCGTGAAATGATATGTAAATATGATTGTATACGGACTTAGAAGTTTGGAGATCAGGGGGCGCGGTTAAGTCACTGAATAGCCTTAGCCTTTCTGTTTACGAAAGATACATACCACAGAATGAAGGTGGTTACCATTTAAGCATAATTCATAGTGTCAACCTGGGCCCCGTAATTAATGGGATTTCCTGTGCACCGACCCACTGTAGCAGCAGACCGCACGAAGAAATTTTCCTCGCCTCACATAGTTACGATAAAGACTTGCGTAACCATTAACATAACCGAAATTCAAACGGAGAGTAGTGGATGACAGCGTGCCCTTGATACCGTTCCCGAAATTTCATACTTTGAATATGATACTAATACCGAAAGTGTCCCCCCACTTCAGTGTTTCCGCACTTGAGACTATCGATGCGCATTGCGCATCCTTTGAAGTCTGAACTCGAGACAAGTCTTTGTATCGACGATTTTATATGCAAAACAGAAAATCCTGGTAACGAGCGTATTTTGTGGAATGTGTCCTCACAAAAGCATTTCCGCCCAGTTGTTATGTCATAGAAATGTCAAAGAGGCCTAGATAAGAGCAAACCCACCGTTGAAATAAGCACGAAGTGCCTTGACTATATATACACGCAAATATTTGTGTAAATAGGATGTTATTTATACATTCGCCATCATTTACTTTGGTGATTTAGCACGCGTACGGATTATATATAATTCAGATTGAATATATGACAAAGCACATCTGGAAAGTATCTGATGATAGATGGTCTGGGTAAAGCCTCGGTGACATTTCCTACAAATTTCCATGACGCTAAACCGCATTACTATAGAAAGCGTGAGTCAACACAGCCTGCGTATGTTGTTTATAAGTTTGCATTATCCAACGCTTCGGTATCGAGGAATGCGGTCAGCGGCCGCAACAGTTGTGGCCGCGCGACGTTATACAATGTAGCGATATCTGCAAATTTCGGAGAGAAAAATTCGGTAATTACGCCCATCCGTCAAGCAGACAGGCGAAAATCGAATTCCGTATACGATCCGCTGATTTGGACTTTTGCCGAAACGGTCATTTGGAAAACCAACGGGCACCGTGAACGTATATTATCTCGCGATCGGATGTCGCGTCTAATTGCAAGAAATCGCACCGGCCAAGGCTCGTTATCGGAAATAGCATCCAAAGTTAACCTTGATATGATAAAATATTTACAACGCCACGCGGTATACCTGCATTCCGTTTTTGACAGCTTTGACTGATTTCGTGTCCTTTATACGCAAAACTTTTTCGCATGCTGCACAATAAGTCAACACGCGAAGCTGTTGTACGACTTTCGACTAAATACCATGCATTAACCACAACAGTGATTAGCGTGTGACGCGGTCATTATCTAGGGATGGCGCAAACCCCCGATAGGTTCTGGTTCGTGTGAACACTTTTGCATAAGGTTCGCTGCGAACAAAAGTTGATGGTGTCACAATGATAAATCAAACACTAACGACTCTCCAGGTCTCCAGTTCTGTTTTGTATGAGATATCTGTAGAGTCGTAGCCTAGTCAAAGTTGCAACAGGTCGGTAGCTGACTCTGCTATTGTGCGGGAAGGGTGATGCTAAATTTATTATGCACAGCAGGACCTGTCAGATTATTTGAGAAGTTTTTTCGAGAACCACTACAATGATTGGCGATGTAGTTTTCTGTTTGTTTACAATCTTGCTGCAGCGGATGGTAGCAAGTTGTAATTCAAGAAATTCTGATCCTAATTATTAAGATTACTGTAAAATATGGTATTACACAAACATGTTCACAGCGTACCGAGGCCTACGACGGTACGACATCGTAGACCCCGACAGAACCTTATAGGGCTATTTTAAGAACGTGAACCGAACGTTCGCACCATCCCGATTTATAGCGCTTATAATGGAATGAATAAATTTTTGCTTCGTCAGACCATCGTAACTGTTCATAAATATTCACGATAACGTCTGGTAAGCGGGTTGCGC
>ATSW01002476.1:0-13769 GCA_000444245.1 Botryllus schlosseri | reverse complement strand
TCGGCGAAGCGGAACGAAGCTGCAAAATCGGTCGTTGCCGTTCCATGTTTAATTTCTATAGTGACATCTCGAAACCGAATTACATCGAATGTGCGCAAACATATGCGACGCGTGCGTACGTCCATGCGTAATTGATTTCCGTTAATACTTGAACATAACCATCAAAAGCTGTGTGTCAAGGCTAAAAAGAGGTAAGGTTTGAACCACCTGAAATCGGCGTCATTATAGCCCGTATTCCATAAAAACTCGTACATTTTGAATTGCGCAAATCGTCGCAGAGGCTATGTAAGACGTAAGACGCATTGCTAAGCGCGCGTATTTAGTTGTTCGACGCATTGATAAGCGCACGATGTGATTGGTTGGCCTACACAATCGCATCTGCAATAGGCCTAATACGAAAGATATATCAATAGATCATCGCTAGCCTTACTCCATCGCTAGCCTAACTATCGCGTTTCGGGCCTAGCATGGTTTGTGGTTTGGCTCCTATCTCTCGATGGCTTGGAGACCATGCCGTTGATTGTATGCTGATTAGCGATTGTGATTAAAGAGTGACATCGCGAAACTGAAAGACATCGAATGTCCGTAAACATGTGCGACGCGTGCGTAATGTATCTCCGCTAATACTTAAACATAACCATCAGAATATGTGTATNGACTNGAGTTATAAAATAGGACAGGTTNGNAGCACCTGAAATCGGCGTCATTATGGCACATATTCCCAAAAATCTCGGACATTTCGACTTGCGCAAATAGTCGACGAGGCTGCGTTGATGAGCGCGCGTATTTAATTGTTCGACGCTTTGATAAGCGCAGGTATTTAATTGTTGACGACAGATCAGGGAGTCGCTAATTAACAGTACTTCCGGACTCGTCGACAAGCTTATCAAACGCGTATAATCGCGAACACGAGGAGATTGTATAATGTATAATCGTCATTTACGCATGTACTTAACCCTAATGAATTGACGCTATATTAAGTAAATTCGCAAAACATCGAAACCCCGCCCTTCTATTTTAAAACCCCTTCCTTATTTTTCGGCTGGCTACGCGCCTGAGNAGTCGTCATTAGATATTTCTAAAATATAAGTAAAGATTTCCAAGTAAGCATTCTAGGCCTGCTTTTGCCTAAAAAGCTGAAAGCTGTGAAGTAGATGTGGAAGTAGTCTAAAAGCATAACCACATAAGTAGTGCGAGTACATAAAATCTACTTGAATGCTCTGAAAAAGTAGTTGTAGCCTTAACAAGCCTACGTCATTACTGACCACCTCTGGTTTGTTTTCAGTATTCAACTTGTATTGTACTATGATGGACTGGATTCACGAATCGTATGATATATATACATTCACTTTTAGCTTTGAGATTAACTACACGCCTCGGTATCTATCCTGATTTGCTTATGGTAAAACTGTTGTTATCCTTCTTCGTAATATCTTATCTAGGCCTACTTTGTCGTACAATCACATTATTCTATTGTTGCAACTGTTTACTAGGTGACTTGCCACGTGTTTGTCTTGTGATCTATTTCCTTCTGTACATAATATGATTCTTCTTTTCGCGCGACGTCATATTCGTGTGTGAACATTAAACAGCTGATGGCATAACTTGTTTTCATAGCTGTGACCAATGTTGACTTTACTCCAAGTGATGGTTGATTTATGTGTCACACGGTTGCAAGAGTTTTCTGTTCTATTTGTCTCAATGTCTCATGTTATTCCTTCTACAGAGTGGTAATTATCGGAAGGTCTTTGTGGAATTGCTCATCAATTTACTATAGTTTGTGTCGTGATGGTGTTAATTAAAAGACATATAGTCTTTGTCGTAGACTTTCAATGGCATACGTATTTGAGACGCAGTAAAAGCACCATTGTCCATGAGGTTGACCAAGTGTTTTGAACCAAGCTTATGGCGGATCTTCGAAAATGATAAGAGTTATATCAAAATTGATACTTTGGTTTGAGCTTGTTGCATTAACCTCTCCAGTATTCGATGTTGTGTCAAGTACTCAATTGTTCTTTCTTTCAGTGTTTAGAATTTGTATAATTTGGCTTTAGTCGGGACAAAGATGGGGGAAGCCGAGTATGTCTATTCCTACGAACAGGAGTTTGACAACAACGACTCGTCCTCCGAACCGGTGCAAGGATTAGCTACGCGTGTCTACAACGAATTTGAACGTATGATAGCGAAATACGATCAAGACTCGGTCAGGGATTTAATGCCCCTCGTTGTGACTATGCTCGAAACGCTCGACCGATCGATAAAAGAACGGAATCAGTCCCTCGTGGAGGTGGAACTTCTCGAGGAGGATAAAAAACAACTCAAGTCCCAGTACGAGAGGGAAAGGCAATTGAAGAGGGACGCGGAACGTAGGCTGATGGAGAGCGAGGATACAGTTGAAAATATTAGCCAAGAACTTAAAGAGAGCAAAGAGAAGATCGATTTGGTGTCGCGGCAGATGGACATCAAAACCAAAAGCCACCGTGATCAGATGGAACGCGTTCAAGACCGACAGGCCGATCTCAAGAAAGAGTTTATGGACTTGCACCAACGCCACACTGAGATGATAAGGTCTTACGTGGAACACATCGAAAAGACAAAGTCCCTGCAGCAGATGACTCCGGAATACACGGTGTTCTCGCCTATCGCGCCGAAACGCAAGCCGGAAATAGTCGACGAGTTCAGCTGTCCCACGCCAGAGTCGGAGACTGACAAATCTATTGTGTCGACGCCACTCGAGGACTGTGTCGTCAGTGCGGAATTTACGAAGCCGAGACGTCTCGACTTAGACGGTCCGGTCAACGTTCTCAATGTAGCACAGGAAATTTCTGCAGCCGTCAAGATTGAGGACAGCGCCAAAATCGAAACCAGCAACGGAGACGTGGTCAGCGTAGAGTCTGCAAGCAGCGTCGCTACCGATTCTGCCCAGGCCTTGTGCGACGAGTTTCAGAATAACATGCTCAACCTTGAAAGCCCAGTCGAGACTTCAACCCCACATTTCGCGGCGGATACTTCGCCACGGATCCGAAGACCGTCGGGTCTAGGCGTCGAAAAATGCGGCTTGGAAAATATCGGTTTTGAACAGGGCAACAACGATTCGTTGTTTGCTGAGATGAGCGGTAAGGACCTCAACGACGTGGACGCTGGCGCGGACCTGCTCGGGATGGGCCGCGAGCTCGAGAGCCTCATGCTCGAGAACACGAAGCTAATGGCTACGAAAAATGCTCTCGACATTGTGAAAGACGACCTCATCCACCAGGTCGATAGACTGACTGGACAGCTGACTATGCTGCAAGACAGGACCTGGANAGGTCGCACCAGGCCAAAGACTTGCTCGCNAAACGNCACNAGCAGCTCGAGGCGCGGTTGCGNGAGCTCGAGCGCGANGCTTCGGAGCGCAACGACGTTTCTCCGGCTAGCNGNGCNTCNAAAACGCCAGACGANACCATTCCAAAGTCTCAAATAAAACGGTTTACCCGCGTCGAAATGGCGAGGGTNTTGATGGAACGTAATCAGTATAAGGAGAGGTTGATGGAACTGCAGGAAGCTGTGCGGTGGACTGAGATGCTGCGGGCGTCCAGAGACCACCCCGCGGAAGAAACGGTCGCCCCCAAGCCGAAATCTTCATTCTCTCAGTTTTTCAATCGTCTTTTTGGACCCAGCAGCAATAACTCCAATTCGAACGTACATTCTATGCCGCTAACGCGGAGGCCCCCGAATTCTCACGGGGCTGGGAATAACACGCGTGCGAACGCTCGGCAATCTCCGGTGTATTCGAGACGGCAGTCTGGTGTGTCTTCTACCGAGGAAGCAAAGATGAGGTACAGCAAATCGGATTCGTTTACGACAGTATGACGTGACTTTTGACTTTGTTTTGATTTTTGCGGAGGATAATCATGCGTGTCGCCGACTGAAATCCGCGAGATTGCGGCCTGAGCTCTTCTTTGCGGTCCGTTGACCTTGATTCGTTTGATTTTGTGATTACGTTACGATTACGGGNGCCNAAGTGATTGATCATATCTTGAGCAGGCCTGGGCGAAGTCGTGTGCTTCGGTGATTTCATTTCGACTTGAACGTCGGGCGTAGAGTCGGCCGTTTGAGTATCGCTCGTTGTGAGAGTAGGGATGATGTGGAGAGATGAAACATGCGACCGTAATGAAAGTAATGCCAGTTCTCTGCCGTGTTAAAAAATATCTAACATATCTAAATATCTATTTTGTTGCACTTAGTGACTTGTGGGTTGAGCACAACTTTGGCGAAAATGTTATTCCTGCTAACGTTTGTAGCTTTTGCTACATGTTTTGGATGCCGTGATACCACCGACTGAGGCTTCAAGGCTTCACTCAGGGGAAAATACATCAAACCATCAGTATCATTGATAATATAACTCGAATAATATAATTTAAGTCGAAAGTTGTGAATCCTTTTGACACGTACTTGAAGAAAGCAATAGCAATCCATACTCTAGTCGGAATTCAGTAACTCGAATCATTACGCCCAGCTGAAATCACGAGTGCAATGAGTTGCGAGCAAAGCTGTCGCACCATTCTTCAATCTGAAGGATCAATATTATTGTTATTATGTTGTGTCTCTATTCCTGCATGTGGCTGTGAATGACGCTATCATAACTGACTATATTTTGGCTATTGTTGAAAGTTGGATGTATCTACACACCTAGTAAGACCTAATCGTAAAACACCACATTCTTTGCGATCGCTTCTATCACGGCCAGCGGGACAAATTTTCTTTGTCTTCGATCATGTTACTGATAATAATAGTCAACAATAGGATTTCTTTCATCATTCATGTGTCATATTTGTATTGTTAGTTCGTTATTGTCTCTAATGTTGTCGCTACGTACATATTTTGGGTGTTTTTATGAGAGTTTGCATGATTGAAGAATATAATTAAGCTAAATATCACTTGCCAATTGATGGGTGTGCTACAATGTCACTGTGTATCATTGCATGAGATGTATTCTATAATGTTGATCAAAAATATTTTATTATAAACTTTTTTCATTATTACCGACTGATTGATATACCTTAATATATAATTATGCTCATTTTTTTTCGAATATAATCCGACTGGCCTTCATGTGTCATGGTCTGTGCTCCATATTTTCTCTGCACTGTGGTATATTCTCCCCTAGTGCTTTATGTTCTTCCCGTTCACTGAAATCTCTTAAACTTGAATCTGAGACGATTTCTCTGGTATTATATCGACCTTGCTTATTTTGTGTGGTAATCCACCTTTGACATTATTTTGCAACTTTACAATATTATCTTCAAGTCACAATCCGTATTGCATACAATGCCGCAGGCTATAAATCGGTGGTAATAAGCTAACTAACAGTTTGTGTTGTCTGCTATATTTTTGCGACACGTGTTGGTCCAAATTCAAAACTTAACATGTTTTTGTTTGTTACGATATTGAAGCCTGTGTAGTGATTTTGGTCAAAGTATGTCAATGTTCCAATGGCGTAAGGCGCATCCTTTATAGCTATGGGATTAGGTATTGACCGGAAAACTTGAAGGAGAAATTGGACAGTAATCTTGTCATCAGGTTTGGTACTGATATGATATTTTAATATTCTCAAGACTGAGTATGAGTAGCACCAATGCTCAGTAATTAGAATCCCCCCTAATCAAATTGGTCTACCAAGCACTTTTTCCATTGCATAATGTAATATGTTTGGTTTTCTCATTGACATTCCATCTACTGTCTTCATAAATATTATTGGTCTTACTTGATGTATTCAATGTGCTGCATTGTTCTGTCATTCCTACCTATAACATGATGGGACGCACCCAAGGATGATTTATTTACACTATCAAATGATCTAGCAATTTTGTAGTTATCGGAAATACGCGATATTGTTTCATGTGGCTGAGTGGCTCAATGCCCTTTAGCTATCTACAAATTCATAACCGAAACCTGGACTATATATGGTGCTTTAGAATTTGCTGCTTTGATAGGATTCGGAAGCCATGTCTATAGAAATGTATGCGTAAGGTGATGCTGGTATGGAATAGGCTCTCAATTTCTGCTAAAACTGGTTAACTAAACTACCGGTACTGTAATATGCTTTCAACTCTGTTACCTTGTAATACATATACTATGCCGGCATTTTGTGACAAAGTAGGGATAAACTTCAAAATTTGGGTATTCATATCTCCACCAGATCGTTCTCATCGAAGCAATAAATGTGCAGAATCTTGTCAAGTCAAAATTAACCATCATTTCTTTGAAAATCGAGTGAATCTCACTTTGATGACGGTGTTGCTGTAATTTTCTGGGATATAAACTCGTATGTTCTCTCTATTTATTCTTAATTTCTTTGTTTGCTTTGCAGGTATTTAGATTAGATTAGCTATAATTATTAGTCAGTTGCGTGAAGGGATTTCACACTCTATCAAACGTCAATCCACCCCGAAAAGAGATGGCAAAGAAAACGTACGATCTTCTGTTCAAGTTGCTGCTCATCGGAGATTCCGGGGTCGGCAAGACGTGTGTTTTATTTCGATTTTCTGACGATGCGTTCAACACTACCTTCATTTCCACTATAGGTAAGCATTATTCAAGTATAGCTCATGCATGTGTGACTAGGCCAGGGGTGATTAACCTTTTTGCTATTCAAGGCCGCATTTCGGATAATTGCACGGCAATGAAAACACCTCGACTATGGTACCTCTAAAATATTGATCAGTTAAAACGCCTATGGACAAGGCTATGCACTTGCGAGTGTGCAATGTGCATGAAGACATGGCGAATTTGAGTCAAATTGTTTCAAAGTGAACTTAATGAAGCATTTGGGGTGGTGCATTGAACTGCCATTCACGAGTGTGGATTAGGATTGGCATACTTTTGCTCTCACAGTGCGGTGTGTGGGACTGTATTTCCATCTAAAGATGACTTGCCTACTTGTGACCTTATTCTCTATGCATGACTTGCCTACTTGTGACCTTATTCTCTATGCATGTAGTACATAAAATGTCATCTCGTATGAATTTGGCATCTAATGAAGTAGTCAGGTCCACGGTCCAGTGTAGTCTTTTCAATCTGTTTATCAGTCACTAAACCAGGGATCTGTCTTAATCTTGTATATATGGCCATTGTATTGTCTTGTGTTTCTTGGAGTTGCCTGGTTTGTTTCTGAATTCATTGTATTTTGTGATGAGATGAAACCCTTCAAGCTAATGTAGCTATCTGTTAATCCGTTATGTGTCAATTGTGTCATTATCTCTCTTTTGCGCAGGCATCGATTTTAAAATCAAGACAGTCGAACTGAACGGTAAAAAAATCAAGTTGCAGATTTGGTGAGTGTGTGAATGCCATAGTTATTCTTTATTGGTTAATTATTGGGTTAACTCTTAACTGGATAAACTAGTAGGTTTTTTTGGGGCATTCTTAGAGGTGTGTCACAGTTTTCGCGGTGCATGTTGGAACTGGGCCGATATGTCTTTTTGTTGATAGGCGTCATTTCTGATATTATCAAACCTGTTCTTCATTGTGTGATTGGTTGGAATTGGAACGTTTTTGGAGCCTTGCAAGGCACGCCAGACTACAAACCTTCCGCAGAAACACCTTTGTTAATCACCAATTGCCATTTCCTACATGGTGCTGCCTGTGAATAATTTAAGTTACTCACTTCCTCACAGAACTGCCCATGATGTCACTAAGCATTTAACACATGTAAGATATCCAAGTATTAACTAATGCTACTCAGTAGGTATGCAAATTCTTCACATTCTCCCAGCTAGCAAGTAGTGCACTCGAATTACTAGAGACTACTGAGAAGTAATTGTGGGTATTTTGGAAGTATCTAATCAACCTTTTAAAATTGTTAAGTTTGTATTCCCACGTGCTAATGCCTAGTAGCCTACTAATCAATTTGCAAATATAAATCCGAGAACACAGTGTGTCATATAAACATGTGTTTACGGCTATTTAAAAGTATTCTTTCTCGGTCGCGACACTGCTATTCGTTAATATGGCAGATCATGGATCAATCATTGCCACTTGCCATGTATTTGACAAAATTAGATATAGTCTGTCAAGTGTATGATATATTGGGATACTTGACCGCAGCAATGGTTCGAGAATCAAGTTGGTATGGAAATCCAAAGGAATCGACTTCATGAATTATTTTCGATGCCCTTATCTGAACGGGGCATATAATGTTGAGTAAATGAAATTATCCATCTGATGGAGGCTGTTTGCGGACATCACAAAACTATTCCATGAGGAAAATTTTTTTATCACCAAGACTAGAGAAGTGTGGATAATTTGTAGATGTTCTTTGTCTCGCTATATTTGATGTAATTCAGGCTGGGCAAAATCGAGTACCTGACTGATTCAATGCCTAGTCAAGTATTTTATTTCGATTTTCGAGGTGTAAGCCTATGTGCAAATTTTAGGGACACCGCCGGTCAAGAGCGCTTCCACACGATCACGACATCGTACTACCGAGGAGCAAACGGCATCATGCTCGTCTACGATATTACGAATCCGAAAAGTTTTGACAATATCTCGAAATGGTTAAGAAATATCGAGGAGGTAAATGTTGACAAGAACGTACGCGACGGTAGCGATAACGTGAGAAATTTTTGTTTAGCACGCCAGTGAAGACGTAGAGAGGATGCTGTTGGGTAACAAATGTGATATGGAAGAGAAACGGATGATTAGCAAGGAACGAGGGGAACAGGTACTCAGCGCCGCTGTATATTCTCATTGATTTGATGGTACACCCACACTCATTTAACTATACACACCAGTACTTGATGACTTAAAAATACGCTCGTCCAGTCCTGATATCTCGCCCCCACTAGCGTGGTGATGACTAAAACTGGTCATCAGATGCAAGTTGCATTGTGTCCTAGGCGTGGTTTCTGATACACCCCGTCAATGCGATACTCCTTTTTCTTGAACACGCTACTCTGAAGAGTTCACACATTTTTAGTTCTGAGATACGGTCGCAGCTTGCGCAGTATTATTTTGGGATTTAAGCGCGAGGAACCTTTTACACAACAGTAGCTTAGCGATCACAACCCTAGTCTCGCAAACCAGAGGTCTTTGGTTTGATTACAACTGGCACACATATCGGATACTACTGGTATTTCAAGCCGATTATTGCTTTCGGGAAGAGACAGGTTATGAAATTGGTTCTAAAATTAAATTTTCTCATGACTGCGGTCTCCTTTGGACAAACCCTGGTATAAAATTTGATTTTAGTTGTAATTTTGAATATTGAAGGTATAATGCCCTAGCCGTTGTGTACCGATAAAAGTTTCCTTGTGTGAGTATAGCCGATCTGGTATGTTGCGGTAGCTCGCAGTCATTGTTCATGAATAGAAATACGATTAGGTAATATACACGTTAATACCTTCCAGTCGGTTGCCATTCATATTACTTTTTCACTTCCTGCAACCGAGATACGTTATTGAATTGAGCACGTGGATATGGTTTAATGCACCGAACACTTCATTTTCTAGATATCGAGGGAACATGGAATCAAATTTTACGAGACCAGCGCGAAAAATAATATCAATATCGAAAAAGCCTTCATTACCTTGGCGACGGATATTTTGAACAAGGTACTGTGTGGTTTTGTGCTGCCCTGTTCTCACACCATGGCAATTTGCCAATGTACCCATATCGTGAACCCACATCGATGGGTTCTTGGACCCCGGTTGGGAAGCACTGTCATCATGGCTTTAATCGAGTGGTTAAAAGTTTTTATCGTAGCACATTTTAGAGTTATCTGCTATGCAACTGTACTTGCGTAGCGCGGCGGGTCCAAGTGTATGTTTTCTTTGGAGCTGAGAATGAATGCTACCCAAGCCCCCGATCCCTTTGAGCTTGAATATGTTCATTGTTCAATGTCCGTTATCCGCTGGGGTTTACTACTATAATATGGCTGCACCTCAACCGTCGATAGAATTCCAGGCCGGTCTGCTAATTCGCAACCCGAATATTTATGTAGCTTGGTCACAGATCGTGAAATGAAATTATCCTTGGTGCACCCCTCCTCCAGTAGCTGAACTTATGATGAAACTTCTTTCTACATTTTAAAATCCAGAGTGTTCGAGTAGAATTGGAAGTAGTCAAAATTCTTAACTACCAGTAGGTTGTGCAATAGGGCTGTGCTAGAAATTGTTTGGCTGTCTGAAGAAATGATGAAAAGAAATTCCAACCAGAGCAAGAAAAGTTATTAGAGTACAAAATTTTGAATTTGAAAAAATGGCATTTACGGTGGAAAATTCTTTGAATGTTTATTGCCAATCTATCCACCATAAATACTATAATTTGAAATCCTAAATTATGGACATCAATAACTTCGTTTCTACTGGTTTTAGTTGAGGCTAATTTCTTGTGCATCGTTTTTCCGATAGCCTAACAATTTCATGACGCAGCCAGTAAAAATTGAAAAAAATTTATATGTATTTTTGTTAAATAAATCTCAAAAAACTTTTTTCTTATATAGCAATGCTTCTATAGGTTGGAATTAGCCAAAATTGGTGTGCAGCGTTTTTTAGGCGACCTAACAATTCTATCAAGTAGCCAGTAACATTTGAGAAAAAGCTATTTTTGAACTGCATGACGGAAAAGCTTGCTTGGAAAAGCAGAAGCACTTTGTCACTGAACATCTGGTTGAGGGCCTTGGTGACTCAGATAGAGCGTTGTAAATATGTCGCAGGATGCAGCTCGATGAAAACGAGATTCTGTCACTTGTACGTTTCATGCGACTAATGTACTTACACCGATACGAATTTTACAGACGCCCAGCAAAGAGTCAGAAAGCACCACTGCGTTCCCCCAACCGCAAAGAGCCCCGAGCAAGGGATGTTGCTGAAACCCCGTGGTTACCACAATCCGAAGCCTCGGTACGCTAATTTCACAACGAACTCGCTCGGACCATACAACGCATCATTAAATACTAATAGATCTCGCAATATTCCTGTCGCGCGCGCGGAGCAACATAGCCGTTCTCGCATTTGTTCACCGACTGCTTGTCAACTCTCGCGACCTTTATTTTTTTGGCTTGATTGTATTCATTAATCCTCGTCTGTGTGTCGGACCGCATTTACCCGTGTGATACCCGTGTGGCATTTCCGTATCGTAATGTTGAACGGCCAACGAAAATCAGTGACCAAATTGCGACTCGGATCAATCGAAAGAGTCTGCACATTATACAATATCATCCTATCGTCAGTGCTTGTCTGTAGTGTGTATTACCGGTGGCGTCGCGCACGATAGTTGTTCTGCCTGCATCTGACCGTACGATAGGTATAGAGGAGATAGCAATTTTAATTTCGTGTACCTAGATTCGTGCGTGTCGGCGCTCTCTTTTTTATATTTTTGTGTTGTGCGAACATTACGTGCCGCTAATAATGCTTGCTGTTGTATCTGGTATTTCGCACAGTAAGAAAACTTCTTATGATGGTATTACGTTGGTTGCTTGATTGGGGCCTGTGGGCGGCGGTGTCTACTTCTCCAAAAAAGTATGAAACTCTCAGACGCACTGGTGGGAAGAAAGTTGACAGTACTTGGCCGGATTAGGTTTGTGCCTTATTTGTGGCCCGTGCGGTAGATTTGCTCTGTGAAACAGTAAAGCACCCTGAATTTTTTATTCACTCGTGATTACCCTTCGGATCAACCTACCGTTATTAAACGATGGGCTCTGCCACACGATCTTTTTAACAGCCTTCCCTGTTTTTTTTTGTGATGACATGTGGCTCATGACATATTTTTATTTTGGCCTATTTTAGGTGGTTACTCAACAATTGAAAAATCTACCGAGAATATATATCGCGCGAAGCAAAAAGAAAAAATTCAAGTTCAATTATTCTCAAAAAGTTCTCCAAAACATCACACCCAGTCACATCGCCTTTGCATGACCGAGGATCCAGTCGGAGCATCGAGAGCACACATCTAATCATTAGGCTAATCACAATCTCATTGTTTCCGGAAAAAATCGGAGGAGGGGGGACTCTTCTAAAGCCCACGTAAGGCTCAGCACTAGGAGAGGTGCTAGTGCCGCGGGGCAAATCGGGAGCCAAACCTGCGACACTTATCGCGCCTATGTCAACTCGATTCCCCATTTTGCGGCCTCTGCACAAATTATGGAGGCTGCGACATGCTCAGTTGATTAGTCCAACATCCAGTCGAGTCTCGGCTTAAACACGCTCAAAGGTATATCTCTACTCTTCTTCGAGTCGCTGTTCTTGCGCCGTCCAGCATTTTACCAGTAGGCTGAGGTGGATGTCACATCGACATCCTCCTTATGTTCATTACATCGTATCGTTCTGTAGCCTAGTGTACATTGTGTCGTAAGAGAATAAGTAATATAACCAATTTATTTTAACAGTCCCATGAAAGCCTGTGCTTGTGTATTTATCTCGCCATATTTGATAATTGCATCCTGTTGTAATAGACCTCGAGTATGAAAGCGTTTCAAACATGTGGCATGAGGAGATTCATTCGATAACGCTACTACTTACAAGACGTCTGAATGTAATGAGTAATATCTGGCGAAGAACTCTTTACAACCTCAGGAAAATAAGAGTTTCTCAAGTTGAATAATAATAGGACTGCTAAAGCCGCGATATCTGNTTGAGNTATACTTCTGATACAGATTTAACGCAGAAATGCATTTAAACCTGCACTATACAAATTTTCTGAATTTTGCAGTTCCACTGCAAAAACATTACATGAAGAAACCACAAAAAGCATAATTCGAGAGGTAGTTTCCATACGAACGGCGACAAGACAATGCAGCTAACGAGGCGCAAGATATCATTTATAAATATTCCTCATCGATTGGAAACGAACTTGTGACCAAATATGCCAGGTTTGAGAGCTGGAATTGCAACAGGGTCCGGGAGCTTTTCCTACAAAGAATTCACTTCCAGCCACACACTTCAGTCGGCATCAATCATTGTTACGCCTGAATTGTTGCACAGACAACAACGCCGACAAAACTACAGAGCCGCAGTTCATTTCCTCAAGCAGATTCAGGCGGGAATACCGTCATTGTTCCTTACGCGATTTCAAGAAGATCATATCGGTCTTCCGCAGCCCTTTGAAAAAACCTGCCTTATTTCTTCACCCAATCGATTACTTTGTGTATAAGCTTCTTGTTCTTTTCAATCTCCGCTTGTCTCGCGATCTCGCGAGTAGCTTCCATTTCCAGAGCGTGTTTCGGAGTTTGAAGTTCTATATGCGGACTGAAATAGATCAGATATCTCTGGTTTTTTTAATGTTATAATCTATCAGCGAGGTCCAATGAAATGTAATACTTCAGTAATCACGAAAACTTTACAGTACAACTGCATACGACGAACGTTTGAGGTCACGTCATGCAATATGGAAACTTAGTTCAATTGTCCGCTCTTACTTGTCTGAATTCCATTTCTGCAGTTCCAAACCATTATCGTGTTGCTGACAATCCTCCTTATTCGATATGTTACTGCTGCTGTTCTTTATGAATTTTAGAAAGAGTTTCGTGGTGTCTTGGTGCAAGATGATATCGTCGCTGCCCTCCATGATATCGTACAACTGAAATGTGGAATACCGATTGAAATATGGCACCTGTGCTCCGTACCGATAACACGACTCGACGAGTCAAGTAATGGAGTCAAGTAATGAAAAGTCAAGTAATGAAATAAGGCTAACTGATTTACATTCCAAAAACCGCAATTACCGTAATTTCCCATGTATAATGCGCAAAATTTTACCGATTTTTTGCCCTAAAATAGGGGGGTGCGTAT